>NW_019291475.1:0-79215 GCF_000500325.1 Leptinotarsa decemlineata | reverse complement strand
CGATGAAAAGGTATATATTATATAAAAATTTTTCTTCTTATCATCCAAGCTTTGCAACCCAATATGTCTCAATGACGCTTTTTGCATTGTGGGCTCCCCTGCTATCAGAATTATCTTAATGCTATAGAGTGGTTCTCCAATTGACGATCAATTTCAAAATTTCGTTTATGTTGTTTAAAGGACATTTAGGTTTTGTCATACCCAATTCCCAAAATAAACTTATAGAAAAAATATTAGTCTCACTATATGCACATGAAAATATAAAGCATGGAAATATTCATCATGAAACAATTCAAAATGGTATTGATTGAGTACGCCTTCTTCATTATCCAATCTGACCAGAAATGATATATAATAAAATCGCAACGCCCTCCAATAATAAATGCAAATCATAATTACAGTTATATTCATTAAAATGGGCCAGTGATAATCAATAATAATGCTAAAGCGATAAGCAATGCATATTCAATTCGTTCATTTAAAAATTATCAAATGGTTAAACAATTTTATTTTTTGAAGGTCCAAACACATTGGATTTGAATCGCTGGGGATTAAATCCATTTGGGAAAACTTTCTCTGGAAGTTTATTCCACATAAACGCAGTTCTTCAAATGGAAGAGTTCTTGAACAGTGGAATTCGAGGAGTACTGACTTGAACTTCAGAACTGTGAGCAGCCACAGTTCGTCGCGTATTTCTGATATGTACCGCTCTTGGTGGAATCAAATGTGCCATGTCACTTGAACTCTTCTCGTGTGAGTATCTATAGGAGAGAGACACATCCCAAACATTTCTTTGATGTTTCAGACTACCAAGGTTGCAAGTGATGTTCCCGTCTCTAATGGCTCTTTTCTGGATTGCAGCTTCAGGGTATGCTCAAGAGTAAAGATCCTTACCTGAGAACAATACTCCAACGAAGGTCTTATCTGAGCTTTATTAAGTATCAAAAGTTGCTGAGGTGTGTACAGTTTTCTAGTTCAGAACAGTGTTTCAAACTTTCGAGAAGCAGCCTTTGTAATTCCAGCAACATGATGGTGCCAAGACATACTGATATTTTAACCCCCAACAACCTTATAGAAGCAGAAAGCGAAATTGTCTATCATGATTCCATTATATCCGGTTCGAAGACATGAATCTTTTTGGAGAAAATCAATGCTTGTGTTTTTGTGGCATTGAATTGAACCTGGTTAGGTCACTTCAATTCGAAATCACTTCTAGATCCTCATTAAGATATGCAACCTCCTGCTATCGTTGAAGATATGCATCCGAAGCCAATGTCCTGGAATCCAAATGGAATGACAAGACAAGTGTGTTGTCATCAGCAAAGGATTATATTGGCTTCAAAAATTTTGTTTCAATAAGTCATTGATATTCAATAAAAAGAAGATTGGTGACAATATGGATCCCTGAGGAACACCAGTGTTGATGGTGAAGGTATTCAAGATATACTGATTGACGGTCACTTGCAGGAAACGTTCTTTCAGGAAGCTAGAGAGTCATACACAAAAACGATCCCATAAGCATCGAAGTTTGGCCAGCAAACCCTCATGACACACACGGTGGCATGAGGGTTTGCGCAACAACTCTTGACTCTTCAGGTTTCTCGATTGCGTTATTCCAAATAAAGCTGACATACGATAGAAGGTCGTCTGTTGATCTTTGTTTCCGAAAGCCATATTGATGATCGCTCAAGATCTCAAAGATGTTTTATTTTTCGAGCTCCTTAATGAAAACGTTCCAATTTTCGAATGTAATTCTCAATTCAATACTGGTACGTTATTGAAGTTCCAATAAAATGAGTTGAAAACACTCAACAATAGATGATAGGGTACAAAATAGTGACCAATTATTGTTGTTGAAACTTCGTACTTCTTATCATTCGATATAGTCGTGTTCCATATCAGGCACGTAAAAATATGAACGAATAACTCTTTAGATTCAGAGTGACATGTAAAAAAAATATTCAACGAAAGTCATTTTTGTGGAGGAAAAAAATTTTTTGATGATTTCACTTCAGACAAGAAATTGCTATAGTAATTAACAAATTGAGAAAGTATTGAGGAGTTTTTTGTAAATAACTGGAAAACATCAATACTTCAGAAACTAAAATGAAACATTTTTATCCTGATGATGATAACTTAGCGAAACATGCATCGGGAGAAAATATTTTTGTTCTGGTTTGAAAAAGTTGTTTCCATTAGAATCATTGACGTTCATGTCAATGAGTGTTGTTCCGTGCAGCATACCTTAAAT
This sequence comes from Leptinotarsa decemlineata, assembly GCF_000500325.1. NCBI lineage: Eukaryota > Metazoa > Arthropoda > Insecta > Coleoptera > Chrysomelidae > Leptinotarsa > Leptinotarsa decemlineata. The sequence continues at coordinate 76,964 of NW_019291475.1, read as the reverse complement.
CATAGTCACAAAATAGCTGTGTTTGCTTACTCTGATTATTTGCTTTCTGTTCATCACCTAGCTTTTCAATGAATGAGGGTCGTATCAGTATAACTTTTGCAACAGTTCATTATGGCAGCGAGTTCTATGAAAATGCGTAACAATAATTTTTTCTGGTATATCGCGTCATAGTCTAGTCAACAAGTTCAACAACATGAAAAATAGAGATGAAGGTCAGGTAAAAAATTGCAATTGTTATTAACAAAGTAAGATTTAAAAAAAAGGTATTTAGTTTTTCGTTATTAACTCAAAAAATATTATTATTTAAGCAATTTTTCATAGCTGAACTTGTTGATTAGACTATCATTAATGTACGTTGTTATGTTCCTCATAACATTTCCAGCTGATTTATTTTTCTAAAACCGTACTACCTCACAGATTCTATTTTATATTCATGCAGAAAATATCATTCTTAACTGGAGTATCAACTTAAAATATATCCCATCATCATTGGAAATCACAATTTTTCGGTTTAATGTCTTCTGTGTTATAGTCTCCGAATGAATATTTCAAATTGTCGGTCATTCGTCTTCAGTTTTTATTGGTTCAACGAATTCAATCATTGATTAATATTTTCTCTCTCAATAGTCCAAGGTGTATCACTTTGTTTATGATAAAAATATAGGTTGTATTTTGCATGAAAATTGGCAAGTAGATATAGTTTAGCATAGTCATTATATATTTCGTAATATTTTGCCTGTTTGTCAAAAAACTTCGTTTGCCCGCTGCCGCTGGGTTGACATTGATATTGTAATATTAGTTTTTACAAATTATCTAGTTGTCTTGTTTCATAAGCTAGGAATAGTTCTCAGAATAGAAATATCTCTGTGTATCAGTAATGCAAAATACAACTCAAAATGATAATCTACGTATCATTCTTTACAATCGAGACACTATTTAGACATTTGACTCGATTATTAGGTACTTTTAGATGAGCTCTTTAATCTCTGTTCTACTTGTGTTTTCCACTGTAAGGTTTTTGAACTGACATGGATGTTTTCGTGAAGTGATCTTCTGCATTGTGGATTGAAGATCTGATACTTTTGGATATTAATGAATTTTTTCTTCTTGCAGAACCAAATCAAATCAAAGATGGATGAAACTCCGGACCACTGTACAGATATCTTCAGCAATATCAGCAAAGGTAATACTGGAGACATTGTAGTGAAAACAACCTGCTATAGATATTTGTTAACTGAAGAATTCGTTCATTAGTTGCTTGATACTCCGCACTGTATGAATTGCAAATAGTAACCAAAAGATATACAAATCATTGTTGAATCACATACAATAAGCACACTTTTGTTATATCAGTCCATTCCATGTATATTAACTTTTATTCAAAATGTATAAAAACTGAACTCCAAACACTTTTAAGACGAAAACCAAGCCAATATACAGGCCGCTTTTTTAGCTGATACCAATATCGCTATCTCGGAAACGGTAAGTCCTACAAGAACGATTGAATGGAACAAAAATTGCCTTTTCAGAGATGCAACATAGTAGTATTCTCGGATCGACAAAATCACCAACCATTTCTGAGATATTTGCAAAAAACAGATTTTGTTTTTGCTCTACCGCCTCCAATTTCAATAATATCAAAAAACGACAGAAACTTTTTGCTTCATTTCTCAAACATAAATGAATTATCATTGATGAAATATCATGAACTGAAGTAGTGAATGTAACAGAAGTAATTGGCTGGGTAGTGTATTTTTGATGTACGTGGCAAAAATGTTTTTCACATCGACAATCTTCAATTCAACTCAGTTCATTATCCCAAAAATTAATAGATGCTGATAATTTATTTTTTATTTTTTCGTAACTGTTTCAGAAATAGTAGTATCAAATACTTTGATTATGAAATTCAATTATAATAAAAATTGGCTAAAGAATTGATATTAATAAGAACAAAAAAAACAGGACCAAAAATGGATCCTTGAGGTACACTACAAGTTGAATGTTGAAGATTACTCATATGAGCATATTGTCCTCTATTATACAAATTATTTTGAAACCATTCGATAAAACTACCTCTGGTTCAAATATTGAATTTTTTTTTAAATATATACTATGATTAACTGAATCAAAATAATTGCACAAATCGAGGAATAAGGGACAACATTTCTTATTTTTATCAATTTTCATTTAATTTTGCGACACTACATGCTTTACCTTTGTCTATGTGTCGCTAGATCTCCGAAAACCTTATTGACCTGTATATAAAAGTTTTTTGTTTTCAAGGTAATTCAAAAGCCTTGTATGTATCAATTTCTCTAAAATTTTTGTAAAAGCTGGATGCACAGAAATTGGTCGACATTTTTCTACTGCCACTTTCATAAATGTGCGATACCTTGGCAATTTTCATTTTATTCAAAAGTCACATCGACCTCCTTTGGATATTTCTACCTTCCACAATCTCAACTATTCGAAAGCTGACTTGTAGAAAATTCAAGATTATTAGCAGTTTTGACCTCTGTCGAGGAAGTTGAGAAATAAAAAGGATCAGCGAAGAAAAATTTGTCCTGTAGAACGTCTAACAGTTGAGTATTAAACGCGTTCGCAACGTCTCGATAAACGCAAACTGATTTTTTCCAGCTTCTGATTTTTTTAATATTCTTCCCCGCTTCGGGCTTTGTTCACGATTTGGAGCTGTTGCTAGTTAACAATCTTTCTCTTAGTCGAAGGTTTCATACATGCAGTCGATCTTTCTTGCACTGATGAGAGGTAATACCTCGAAATCGGTCTAGAGGTGATCTATTCGACTGACTTGAGCGTAGATTTGCCGCTGATTGAACGAAAAATATCTGCAAGACTAACCTCTGTGAGTCTTTTTTTATGAATATCTAGAATAATTCAGCATTCACCAGCATCTACTGTGTAGTTACGTTGGCAGAGATGAGTGTTTCGAAATTCCATTTCGAAATATTCATTTCCTTATACATATATATCTCTTCTCTATTCAGTCGTCAGATTTATTTTAATATTTTTTATGTTCGTTGAAGGTATTCTGTTTATTTTGGGAGAATCTTCAGCTTCGCCTGGAGCATGGATATTATATGCGGAAGCAAATGCAGGGAATATCGTTCTTGTAGAGAATCATGATTATACTTAGTTTTTCAGTTTTCAACCAACCAAAGGTCAGAGAGACAAATGAATGACAGTGTAGTAATAGTGAATATTATGATTTAATCCCAAGAAACATTTAATGTTCGTGACACAGGGTTGTAGACGTCAACTTCAACAAGAATTACAGGAATGTTGTTTGTTCACAAGCGCAGGTCATTCTTTCAAGGTGTTGCAGTCGCAGTATCCTCCTACAACCAGCCATATGATATTTCGAAAGATACATCCGTGGTCCTGATGAAATACCCGTCATCGTTCTCAAAAAGTGCGCGAATGAACTCGCACCAGTATTCTGCAGATCATTCAGCCTATTCCCCAAAAGGGCAAAAAAACTCTTCCAATAACTATAGACCAGTCGCTTTGCTATCGTGGAGAAAGCCGTAAACCATCATATTCTCAAATACTTGGAAGGCTTCAACATCGTGAGCGGTCATTAATATGGATTTCGGAAACAAAGATCATCACGCGACCTTCTATCGTATGTCACCCATATTTGAAATAACGCACTCGAGAAACATGGAGAGTCACGAACTGTGGTGCTTGATATTTTTAAGGCCTTTGACCGTGTGTGGCATGAGGGTTTGCTGGCCAAACTTCGATGCTATGGCTTGTCGGATCATATTTGTCTATGGCTGTTCAGCTTTCTGAAAGAATGTTTCCTGCAAGTGGCCATCGATGGATATCTCTCGAATACTTTCACCATCAACGCTGGTGTTCTCCAGGGATCTATATTGTCCCCAACATTCTCTTCATTGTATATCAACGACTTATTGGGGTGAGAGTAACCAGGTTCAATTCATTGCAATAAAAGCCCAGGCATCGGTTTTCTATAAAAAGATAAATGTGTCCGAACCGGATATAATAATGTCAGGTCGAACAATTCTGCTTTCTGCTTCGATGAGTTTGTTGGGGGGTTAAAATGGACACCAATTTGTTTTGGCACAATCATGTCGCTGGAATTGCAAAGGCTGCTTCTCAAAAGCTTGGACCACTGTTCTGAACCAGAAAACTATACACACCTTAGCAACTTTTGATGCTTTATAAAGCTCAGATCAAACCTTCTTTGGATTATTGTTCTCATGTCACTTGCAACTTTGATAGTCTGAAACATCGAAGAAGGTTTGGATTTGTCTCTCTTCTACATACACTAATGGGAAGTGTTCAGGTGACCTGTCACATTTGGTACAGAAATACGCTGCTCATCGTTTCTAGAGCATTTCATTTGGAGAACGGCATTTATGTGGAATAAACTTCCTGCGAATATTTTTCCAAATGGATTTGATCTTCAGATATTCAAATCCATTGTGAATCACTACTACCGCACAGGCACCGTTCTGAGAGCGCCTTAAGAAGTTTCCTGTAGTGCTTGTGTTTTGCCTTTGAAAAAAAATATACGGAAATGAAGTAAAATGTCATATTTGCTTTTTGAGGAGGACACGTTTTGACCTTGCAAATCATTCACCCCTCTCAACGAGGCTGTTATCCCAAAACTTATTTGAATGGGTATGACCCAATGAGGCTCAACAAAATCGGAAATCTTGTTCAGTGGAGATGGTATTTCGATAATATATTCACTGTGTGAATGATATAGACCTTTGAAATTCCAATAATACATTTTGCGAAAAATATAAAAATCAAATGAATAGTCCTGTTTGTTATGTGATGAAAGTATATCTGTTGTTTGACTTCAAATCCATTCAATTAAATCAAGTTTATAATTCAAGGTATCTAGAACGCATATGGTGAAATATCATATCTAACGAAAATCTCATAAACGTAAACCGAAAACAAAAGTCTCTATCCGATTACAAATATTCACTTTGCAACCCAAATCACTGTCAACAGTTAGTGTGTATCCTCAATTTTACATGAATAAATTGAAAGCTTCGAGAATATTTCCAGTTGTTTTTGCTATCCAAAGGTTTAAATCACTTTTACATAAGATAGTGAGGTGGTTATCTCGCACATGTGGAACATTTGCACAATTTGCGGATAAAATCCATTTGGCTTCAGCCACCACCGCAAATAGAACTCCGTGAAAATGCGAATGAAATTTGTACTTTCAGTGATTTGTGAAAATACCCTCAACTGTCGAGTTGTCACGAGAAAATAATTGGATAATAATGAAGTTGAGTTCACGGTTAGCATTGCCGAGTTCTGCAAATATTTATGTTATTATTCAAATGTAAATTTGATATCCCTGACCTAATCACAATAAATAAATCTGAATAACAAGGATTATTAGAATGAAAATTTATACCGATACTTTTATAGTACAAGTGAAAGACAAACCAGTTAACGTTTGCGTTTAATAAGTGACAGATCTTATAGCTTGCACTCAGTCATTCAAAAAGAGATAGTCGTCGGCAATTTCTCAGATTGTTTACATGTTGTTTTCCTGAAAGTTTCTACGATTTTTTTTTCTGCTACTCAAGTACCCCTTTTCAAAATAAATGAACTGTGGGTAATTTCATATCTTTTAAAAAATACCAACTGTGGAGTCAAAAAGGCTCTTTCTAACGTTCCGTATACTAGAATATTTAAATGTCCACCATCAGAGTTGAAATATTATACTGCAATTGCTGTTTGGTTCAGTTAATAATATTATTTCTATCGGGAGAAAGCTGACGGTTACTAAACCGGGATCGTTTTTCCTTGACCATCATCTCCTGGAATCTTAATAGTCTTCTGCAATAATAGGTCGCGCATCATCCTGCTGGTTTGTGGTACTTCTTGGTATGTGGTACTCCATCTATTATTTACATGAGAATCGAAACATAGAACTCAATCATCTGGAATGGAAATACATAAAAACGATGAAGCTCCATGAATCCTGAAATTCGTCTTCCCAGAAAATATAGCAATTTTCCAGAATTGAAATGAATGATTGAAACATAAGAAGCGAGTGTATGTGATATTCGACAACTTTTTGTATGAGCATATTCGGTACTGTAAGAAAAAGAAACATCAAAATAAAACCTATCATTCACTCCTACAATACTAGGAAAAAAGGAAACAATGCATCACGATGTGGCAAAACCATAAGACAAAGAATATCAACATATCTCGGACCACGCTTATACCAAATATTACCAGGAAAAATAAAAAATATCAACAGTTCTCACATGTTTAGCAAAAAAGTTGATGCTCAACTCTGTTGGAACAAGCACATTGATTATGGCTGCACCATACTGATGATGGGCCAAAAGCCCGAAACACGTGTCTATGGTTTGCCACTTCCTTGAGTGCTATGTCCGATTAAAAAACTCCTTTATCTATATCAAGACACTCGATAACCTTCGTATTTATATTATTTCCTGGACCCGGATGTCACGCAGGTAGCTATAGCTGTCTCCGTGGTGATTTTGATAGTTTTCTTGTAAACACAAGATCTATTAAGTGAAACCACAAATGAGCGGCTTAGAAAAGCGAACGTCACGCGCTTTGATAAGCCAAGGTCTCCAATGTTATTGAAGAAGACCCCATGCATTGGCTTATCCTTGTGTTTCCGCAGAAGTAAAGTGATCTCTACGGCTTTTATCTGAACTTTTTGCTGAACGGGTTTCAACTCGGTGACAGAGTTGTGGTCACCTCGTTCTCTGTCGAGGACTATACTGAGTTCATCAGCTGCTCGAGCAGGTGCCCTAAAGAGAAATGCTCCAATTCCTGCTCTCTCATGTTCACGGACCATGCAGAGAAGGGGATCCGAACTCCTGACGACTTTACAGGCTGTATCCAGTACCATTCTGCCATGTAGACACTCCAAACTCGAAATTCCACGACCTTCCTGTTGTCGGGGGAAGTACAATTGTGAAACCGTGGAACGGACTCCTATAAAGAAGCATCATTTTTCGAGTCTTTACGTCGAGTTGATACAGCTCCTCACGAGTCCACTTCACTACTCCAAACGAGTAGAGTAAAATTAGAACGGCAAGCATATTTGTTGCAGCAACTTTGTTCTTCCCAGACAGTTCCGATGATCAGATCTGTCAAAGTTTGTGCTGATACTTGCCGCAGAGAGAGTTTTTCACTGCTGTTACTTCTTGTGAGTGGCGTTGTTCCACCCCGAGGTAAGTATACGTCTCTCCGGCATCCAGATGATGTAGGATGCTTCCATCTACGAGCTGCATATCCTCTCCGTAGTCCCCGCATCGTCCTCTATTGAGAAGAACCATTGCACATTCGTCTATCCCGAATTTCATACCGATAGCACCACCACCCTCAAGGACTGATGGAGATCCTTCTCTTCAGAGGCATAAAGTTTAAGATCCTCCATATAAAACAAATGGGTGATGTAATGTCTGTCATCCATCTAAATGAAACACCTTCAAGGTTCATTCAATAACTATATTTTCCAATTTTGAAATACCAAATCAAATAGCCCTGTCCAAGGACGTCACAGATAACTTTTTATACAGAATTATAGTCTAGGCACATTCCTACTGACATTACACTCCTCCCTTTCTAATTTAGAACTCTTGTGCTTATAACTGTGGTACAAACCGCTCAGGCGGTTTTCTGAAACGCTGGGGGCGATGGGATAATTCACTGGGAGATATATGAGTCTCTTGATCACTACTAGTTGAATTGATATTATCATAATTCGATATTGACATCGTTGAATCTCTCTCTTGTGATTTTCCAACCACCGCTCCTGGTGCCTCATTGCTACTTAATTGAGAGTTCGATTTTTCCACCTCTTGAGGCAAAACAATTTGTTCCTTACTGGTTTCAACTTCTCCTACATTCACATAGCTATCATGAACAGGGAGAATCTGGTTATGTGACGTTTCCATTCCAAATTGGTATTGGGTATTCTTACTTTAACAATATTTTTTCCTAATCTACGAATTACAATTCCCGATATCCACTCTGGTTTAACCCTTCTATACTCTTTCACTAGCACCTTTTGTCCTATTTCAAGACGATCCCGTATTTTTCCTCGATAATTTCTCTTCTGGCGATTTTATGATTTGATAATATTATCTTTAATAAACTCATAGGTTTGGGTTTACGTACCGGTATTACAAATTTTGTCCCCAACATATGTTACAAAACTCAAATTGGTCTCTTTTAGAGGTAACTTTTGGAAATGTTTTCTCCACAAATTTTCTGAAATTACTGATTTTGAAGCCCCTGAATCTAATGCAACTTTGAAACTTACTCTCTTCAACTTAACATCTACTATTATTGGATTTTCATTTAAAGATTTCAAACAAAATAAAGTTTTATCTCTAACTGTTGTCGAAAACTCGTTGGTATCATCAACGCTCGACTCTAACTGTTCATTTTCGAAATAATTAAATGAATGGTTTAGACCCACCTTGCATACTCTCTTTAAATGGCCTTTTCCTCCGCATTTCTCACAAATATATTCTCGGTAAAAACATCTGTAGGATTCGTGATTTTTGCCCCCGCACACCGAACAAAAAAACATACCTTTTTTAGAGGAATACTTTCCTGAAGCGATGTGTTGTCCTGTCGTCGTAAATAATAAAAAGCATACCTTTCTGCATAAACTTCCCGTTGCGGTTGATAATGTTTCTCCAATAACTCAACCAACACATTGAAACCTTTATTTTTTGGTTTATCGGGAACACATAAGTCCTCGAGTAAGGCAATTGCACTCTGATTGAGGCTATTCAACAACATTGCTCGCTGCTTACTTTCCTCTGCCACCTCATTAGCAGTAAAAAACGATTTTAGTCGCCGGACATGGATGCCGAAATCGTGAATGTCTGGATTGAACTCCGTTTGTAACCCAAATTGTCCCGTCGCCATGTTACTTGTTTTCAATCAAACAAATCCGTTGTAAGACTAAATTTTCAATATACGTTCATCCTCGTCGCCACTTGTAATGTCTGTCATCCATCTAAATGAAACACCTTCAAGGTTCATTCAATAACTATATTTTCCAATTTTAAAATACCAAATCACAGTCCTGTCCAAGGACGTCACAGATAACTTTTTATACAGTATTATAGTCCAGGCACATTCCTACTGACATTACAGGTGACCTTGTGCCTCCAGTTTCCGGGGGTTCGACGGTTATACCTTCGAGTATTTCTGATCGCAATGGATAATGGCAATAGTGAGATGCAGAAGAGAAGGGGACTGGGGGAATCACCCTGAAATACACCCCTTCTAAAAGTGACCCAACCTGTTTGGACTATTGCTTGACCAGATGTTATGATGAAGCGAGTTCGCCAAAGTGGTATCAGTTGTTCAATGCATCTCACTATTTTGTCGGACATCTGAGCAAATGCAAGATGAGCTCATGCGAAATTGTATAAAATGCCTTACGGTAATCGATCCAGGCCATAGAGAGGTTACGCTTATATTGTATCGAGTCCTGCGTTACACATCTATCGATGAGCAGGTTCTTTTTACATCCAGCGACTCCTCTCTTCGACCCTCTCTGCTCATATATCCGTTCGAACACTCGGTCAACTGCGGTGAGTATTCGTGTGTATAATATACTTGTAAACAACTTATAACATAAATTTAAGCTCTCTGTTGAAAGCTTCGAACTGCGCTAGGGCTGGAGTGTCTAAGTTGAGTGGCTGCGGGTGTTGATTTTCCAGATATCAGCCTCTTCTGTTAGAACACTATGAACCTCCACATCCAAACAAACCAGTACTTGTGGCTTCAGGGTACTAATTCTGAAGAGCGCCCTGCGTGTTCTGAAGGAGTCCATTGGTGGCATGATGCGAGTCTCCTCTTCAGCAGTGCCAACGGGTGGTAGAACTGTCACTTCTATCACTTCGTTAGTAGGCTGGGGAGGAGCTATATGTATAGTCCTGCCGCCAAAGATAGAATACGTGATCCTTAAGATTTTGGGCGGAAAAGGGGGCATGCTCCGGATGTATTTCACACCACAGAGCATGCAATCTCTCATTATTATTATTATTGAAATTTAAAAGGAAACTTTTCACCGGTGAAGTATGAATTGCGGTTTATGACAGTGCGTGCAAAATGCAAAATAAGAAAGTATTTCACAAAACGAGTATTCAAAACATGATCTGTGTAAATTACTCAATTGAAAAACATTTTTATATTCTAGATGATCATACTTGAAGACAAGCTTCTTCATAAAATAATACACAATTCTTTTATTTTCAGAAACCACCCCTCAAGAGAGAAGACTCTTTTTTACAACGCTTTTCTACGAGACAAATACCAGAAACTCAGGAAACTGTTGAGGATACTGGCAGTGAAGGAGGTACTACAGGTATTTTTGAGAATATCGTATATATCATTCAAATGAATAATAGAAACAATTATTTGCAATTTATGAATGTACTTTTGGAAGAGAGAAAATCAGTCAGTAGCTTGTGGAGTAATGCCAAGCTATTCATTTCGATTCTGAAGATATTTGAAAAACATTGAAAATTTTCCCATGAATTTTCATAATTGGCGGAGAAATATGGAATATATTTTACAATATCCCACAGATACTTCCAATAGGCTATTATAATGTTCAGAGAATTTTTACACAGGATGTCACTCAACGTATGCCCTCTTTGTATTTTTGTGGTGAATTTTTTACTATTTTTAATAACCATTCTGATTTTTTTTCTTAGGACGCAAATATTTCTAGATTCAATCGCAATGTTCTACCAAGAACAAATAGATGACAAATCATTTCAAATTTGACCATTGAATGATGTAATAACTTCCTATCAGAAAAATAACTAGGGAAAAAAGAAGTAGTTTGTGAAATTTATTTAAAATTCTGAATATTACCATAAGGTGATATTATTGAAATCTGACAACAGAAAAATCCAGTACGACTTTTTGTATTGAAACAATACCAGAAGAAGTATTGAAAAATGTTTTTAAAAATCGTCAATATCTAAAAACGGTTCTGTATAATTTCGAGGCGAACTTCTAATATATTCATCAAATAGCTACCCAGAGTTTTCTTCGATTTTATACTTATTCAGATTGTGGAAAAACAAACCTAAAAATGTAAAAGAAATCCAATCAGTAAGTTGATTATCTCGATTAAAAATTCTTTCGCCAAGAAAATGAATATTTCGAATGAAAATTCGGAGGTTTCCATGCAGTAAAATCTGGGGAATCTTTGACGAAGAAAATACAATCGTTTTGAAACAATGAAACTCATTTTTATAAAACGAAATGATAACTAACTAGTCACAATTGCCATTACGGGTTGCATATTCATCTACATCGAATGAGTAAGAAAAAAAATCATGTATTTTTGATAAAAAGTTTGTGTCACGTCTGAATTGTTGCAACACAGGACATTCATTTCTTTCTAATGCCCCTGCACCTAACAATCGAAAACCTCCTAAGAATATTTGCATATATTTGCAGAATAGCCAACAATATCGTCTTACATGTACCCACTTGACCCATTCAAATTTTTCAATAAAACAACGTTCGTTGAAACTGAAACAGGCGATCAGATGCCTTCATCAAGTGTAACATAATTTGAAATGGTATTCTCAATGGATGCTGTACACTTTTCAAATTTTGGAAAACTATAATACTAGAAAATATAACAGAAATGAAATAAGTCTCATGTGGGTCAATGAATATTTCTGATGAACATTTGAAACATTCTTCTCTGCCATCGTTCCATGAGTTAGACATGGCATAACGAATATTGTTGGGCATGTGATGTCAAAACTTGGCTTTGTGACTGACTGCCTTGAGGAGTGTATCTTTGATATTCGTGACTTGAGTATTGTGTCAGTTTCATGAATGCCGTCTTCATGACGTCTTGAGGACAATTCAGTCCAACGATACATTCGTGATTCAGCTTCGCACCACAAATCAGGACTACGATGGGTTGAAATTGTTCTGTTTTTGGGCTTTGATGTGAAATAATTATTATCCCTCATCAGATTCTACCAAAGGCACTCGATTAATGTTCGTAATTCAGTGTCCGTAGTGGTGTTAGACAAAGAAGTAGTTATATTCACTATATTATGTTGTACTTGTGATGCACCATTTGAAACCTTTCGTGTAGTAATGAATATTACTGGAGTTACATCCCAACACCAAACCGTTATTTTAACAACTCGACACGTGTTTCGATCACCAAGTGATCATCTTCAAGATAAAAATAAGACTTTTCCTTTCGAAGATGATCACTTAGTGATTGAAACACATGTTGAGGTGTCGAAAATAACGGTTTGGTGTTGGAATAGAACTCTAGTAATATTCAAATTCTACTGTGAAAAAATATTGAAAGAGGTAAATTCATTAATACTTTAATTCTTTATTATGTTTTTGTTGTTGCTTGTATGTTATTTCTTTGTAATTTCAGTTTTTTGTTTAATAAAATTGTTATTTTCGGTTAATCTTTTTAATTTTTTCAGGGATTTCAAATCAATTCATATTATATTAGACAATGGAAGTCTGAACAGATAAAATACAACACAAAACATTGTCAACCACCTTCAAACAAACAATGAATAATTTGAATAATGATTATGAAGTATTTTGAACTTTTTAATTTTCGTTATATGCCTCGAATGAAAAATTACGTTTCTGTACAATCAGTTCCTCTCTGAAATGTTAATGAAATAAACAAGCTAACGAGTTATTATTCGCTTGGAAAAATATCCAAAACAAAAGAGAAAAATCCACCACTTGAAACACCGTCCTAAATCAACACATTCAATTCAGCTGGCATAATAAAATGCACGAGATAAAATCTCCGACATATTCTGAAAAGAAACAAATTGTTGAGGGCAGGGGGTATGGCTGTTGAAAATTGTGCAACATTCGAAATGACAATGGCATTACCTAATTGCTCGTTGGTGACTGTTACATGCTGGAGACAATAAATTTTATCCTTGGTCATTTATATGAAAGAGCATTTTTAACGAAGGCGCGATTCATAAAATGAATATGCAAATAAATTCGGCAATATAAAATTTTCATGTATTTTTTTCATTTTAATTTTCATTTATGTCGTGTACTTGGGCGCAAAATTAGTCATTAAATAATGGAAATAAACTTCGTAATGGCAATACGGGTATGTTACAAGCAGTTTCGATATTTTTATCGTGTTACCCTCAACTGCTGAAAAATAGTTTTGCCAAGTGTTTTGGATATTCGAAAGGGTTTAGGTTATTTTTTAGAAATTACTTTCTTCGTTTCCGCTTCACACTTCAGGCTATCTGATTTGATTTGACTGAATTGAAAACGGGTTCTTCTCACCTGTGTGAAAGTTACTCCACATCTATGTATAGAGTTACTTCTATTGAAATTAATTGCTTCCTCCTTTTCTTTCGAAGATTCCCACATTTTTTTGTATCGAGATGAATGCATTGTGTGTGTTTTCTTATAATGTTATCCAATTTGGTACTGAGGAGCCCTAAGGCAGGTGTCTTACGTCGAAACATCGATGTCTACCAGTGAGGATGACAGTGTTTCTGGTAAGTGAAATATTTCAACCTTTCCTTCAGTTTTGTGTGTAGAAATCCTGTGGATGATATCTGATTCAGTTGCATAAGGGATGTTGGGAATACAAACTGAGTAGAGAAAAGTGTTTTTATGTATAATTCACTGTTCATATAATTGTTTCAAATGAATTCTTTTCTTTCATGAAATTCAATGTTTATGTGGAAGTAGCTTTTTCAGGAGAGGTTTTTCTTCCAGTTTGTGTGAAAGTTAGTTCTTTGCATGATCTACACATCTACCTATATATAGAGTTACTTCTTTTGAAATTGATTGTTTCCTTTCTGTTTTGAAAGATACCCACTTTTTTGGATCAAGATGGAGTAGTAGAGAGACAAAAACGTCCTCTTCCAAAAATTGAGTATTCCTGAAAATATAACCTTTCAATTCAAATAGGTTCTGAACTGGATGATTAATGGCATATTATTCAATGAGCGAGAAATCTACTCATTACTCGTGAGAATAAACTTTGTAAATCATTCGGAGAAGTCATGACCATGACAGTACTGCGATTTCTAAAGACTTTTACAGGAAATATTCCAAAATAAGATTAATTCGTGAAGATACCCCGAATGAGAAAAATACTATTAGATTTCATAACAGATACCTCGTAATGTATTTTTCTGATGGAAACACGTGAGAAATATACAAAGTGTTATCGTACACTATCTATACGTCGCAAGTATACCAAATTATACGACAACGGTTTGAAAATAACATGTTTCATTGTATGTAAGTTGATAGATATTTCCAGCATTTATCTAATTGATTTGATAAATTTCTGAGTAAAATACATTCAATGTTTGCATTTTTAATAAACTTATTGTTTTTGTATTCCCGCTTAGAGGGTGGAAAGTTTATAATGATTTTCGAGTCAAAAATTTTTCCTTACACAATGTCGGTCGTGTCTTCAGACTTCTGCAGAAACTTTTTTTTCTAGCAGATATGTTATCGCAAGCCCATATCATTTTGTTTCATGTTATTGTTTTGTAATTTTTTTTCCTTCAGAAACTCTTGCATCAACAATCTAAACCTGTTTCTCCGTTAACCAGTTATCGGCCCCCTACGAACGACAACTCGCAAAAGTCAATATGAATAGTAAGATCCAATATTTATCTCACTGTGTGGAATTTGGTGTCCGTCATAGATTTTTCTCTTGAGATTTTTAAGCAATCTTCGAGAATACAGCATATGGTGAACTGTGAAGAGCTACAATACCCTGCAGACTTTCAATACTCTGACTCACAAGGTCTTATGTACTTCCTTCTGTTTGTAGTCCAGAAATAATAAGCGTTCAGTTCCGATATCTCTTCAAGGAATTACACCGCAGGAGCGTCAAATCTACTCATTGAATAATAAAAGTTTTGTAATGAATCTCATCACTAGTTTGATATACATTCTGTTCAACTCTAGTAGCTCTTCAACTTTTTTGTCAATTATAACTTCTCAAAACTTAATGGAAGAGTTTTGCTCATGGTGTTATCTCTCGAGAACACAGATTTTACACTCCCTTTGATTTTATTGTGATATGGCTCATAGTTTCGCAGCCCCGAATCATTTGAAACTCAGAAGCAAAGTCTCCAGAGCTTCTAGTGCTGCTTAGCTTTCTGATGAAATAAAGATCCTTATATCATGAATGCCTATTCGGAAACACTCCGAATATTACATTTTTTCACCTGAAAAGCTGCTCAAACCACCCATCCATTCATCCTGAATCAAATCATCCATCTTGGCACCTCTCATTCATATCTCATCAATGCTTCCTAATCTGGCTGCCAGCTCTTCATGATCACTTTGAAGTTCGCCTCGAAATCATGCCTTACATTACGCCTGTGGTTTAACGTTAACTGTCTGGTAAATAACGAAAGTGCAGATTTCTATTTCTTCAGTAATACTTGTGTAATGCATTATTCAGGTCGTCTCCTAAATATTCTAAGCCATATACAAGTTGTTGCTGTAGGTTGGAGAAAATGTTCTTTATGAGGTTTCTTATTTTGGAGTTCTTCTGGAGTTCATAAAAAATATCGAGAGCTTTATTCGAATTCACCTTCGAGAATGGTGCAAAACCTTATTTAAGCATCCTGTGGATATGAATTTATCCTATCTTCAACCCATAGAAACAATTCCAAGATTAAGATTATTAACCCATAGAAGTTCACCCGATTGTATTGATATTGAATGTTTCAATAAATTTTACTCATTGACTGCAATGTGGAGGAAATAAGTTTCAAACCCAAGTATATGCATTCTCATGCACCGATACCTTCTGTAGGTACTCTACATTAATTCCTGTAATTTTGATAAGCATGTCATCATTGTATTTTAATTTTATTGTGAACTGCGGAATTTCAACGATTTGTGATATAGACACGATTTTCAATAGAATTTCGATATGTTACAATATAAATGATAGTTGAAGAACTGAAAAATTCATTGGAAAAGAGGTTATGGCTTTCTACTTCACCTTCTTTATACACAAAAATGATTTTCTCCTCGAAATATATCCCTTTCACTTTCAATAAAAATTCATCTTACGGGTTGAATTTCCTTTCTTTATCCAGTTTTCATTCATTTCAATATCGTTTACAAACGATCCATATAATATACTTGTTGTTACCTGTATGAATTTTGTAGACGAATTACAAATTCTAATTCTTCTTTGGGAAATGTAAGCAGAGTTCCATTCGAAGGTGGAACTCTCAGTGCGATTTTTTGCCACAGTGAATGGAATTAGTTCGGTTCACCAAGGTTGACAGTTCTATCTTCGTATCGACCATAAAAAAATGATAGTTTTCGACTTACTGGGAAAAAGTCATTGATAGTTCAGAATGTAGAAATTATTCAAATCTTCAAATCTGAAATATTACAGAACATAAGAAAAGTAGTTCCAAGAACAGAATTCTGTAGAGCACGGCAATAAGAAATTTATAGTAGAAGAGTAATTATACAGGGTGTAACTAAATAAGCGTAAAACATTTAAGCAGGTGATTCCTCATCGAAAAAAAGATAGGATCTTTTATATAAAGAAACTTCGTTGGAGCATCCCTTGTTAAGGTGCAGCCCCTTAAAGGGGGTACATAAACTTTGTATAACAATTTTTTTCACAAGCACTAAAAAAGTTACAATATTGAATTTAACCCGATGTTTTGTCAACCAAAAAGACNCTCCAACGAAGTTTCTTTATATAAAAGATCCTATCTTTTTTTCGATAACGAATCACCTCCTTAAATGTTTTACACTTATTCAGTTACACCCTGTATTGAACTCAGTTTTTCAGTTACATTATTGTGTTTCAATAAATTGTAACTACAGGTTTTTTATTATCAATTTTTTTTCAGGTGATAATCATGCGGCACCACGCAGAAGAAGAAGATACCGGAAACAACCGAAATCCGTCGTTAACCCCGATTCGAACTTTTATTTCTATTGGTTACTAGTTTTAACTGTGTGTGTTTTGTACAATTTATGGACGTTGATAGTGCGAGAAAGTTTTCCTGAACTTCAGGTAAGAGGTTATATGCGAGAGCCTTTTGCTTTCTTATAAAGATATCTTACTTGTTGTATGACAAGAAATAATTACCGGGCTTCCCGAGTACAAGCGATTCTTTGCATTTGATCTAAAGAAACCAATGATTATTTCTATATATCATCTTTGGAGACTCCTTTCCTTACTGAATCATACACATCTGTCAACGTTTCTCAACAGTAGGGTCTGATGATCCTTTTCAAAAACTACACCTCACGATTTGATTTCGACAAACTTTATTTGAAAAAATATAATCACAACAAGTGTATGAATACACTTAAGAAAGCTACTGGTCTAGCGAAACATGTTGTGATTATATTTTTTCAAATAAAGTTTGTGAAATGAAATCGTGAGATGTAGTTTTTGAAATTACTATGGATCTTCATCAAGTAATGGCCGAATCAATCAGAAAAAAAAATCTGATGATCCTGTTGGGAAAACTACTCACCTGGCCATTACCATGACAAATATTGACTTATATTGAATACCAGATGGCTCTACTGTCTTGATGAGATCAAGCATTCAATACCCCAAAATCTGTCTGCAGGTAATCAATCGATTTATTTCAGGGAGGTCCTACTTCTGGACCTATTCTTGCAGAAGAAGCAATAATTTTCACTCATAAATGCATGTTTAATATAACCATATATCCGGGAAAATATTTGCTGTGTTCTGCCATTTGAAAACAATGATGTTAACCTTTTGTTATTTGAAATATGAATAATTTCAAAAACCTAAAGAATTTTTGAGAATAATCAGTTTGAAAAGAGTCAATTTTGTTGTTTTAATGATATTTCTATGTGCAGTTTGAAGGAATTTCATCGGTGAAAATGAAATGTTTTATTATGTCATTGAATAGGAGCTGTGAGCACCTTATCGGTTTTATGGCTGTTGTCGCAAATAAACACTTTTATTGAAACTGCTATCTATAAAGGGTGCTACTGGGCACTCCGATGGTTGTATTGCAAACAAGATTGTTCTTTGAGTAACTTAAAAGTGTTGGCATACATATTGCATGCGAAAAAACAGATATTCACTGGACACTATGCCAGTAATGCCAATATACATCAGAGAAATTAAGGATTATTTGTAATCAGTCGCAAAGAGAATATATAAAAGACACATTGTTTTCAACCAGTACATCAAGTAACTATTTTATTGCGATTTTCTTTTCTACAGTCAAAATAATATTACAAGGTGTTTAAATTGAGAATTTCAGAAATATGAATCTGCAAAACCTCACTACCAAGGAAAATTTGAAAAAATATTTTGAAAATATTATACAGTGACTCAAAAGTACATATATGATTGATTTGACGGTATAAAATAAAAAAAGAAACTTAAGATAATTGTCAGAAATTTCTTTAGTATGTTTATAAAAGTTGTGAATACCACTAATGGCGCTGATATACAGGGTGTCCCTGGACTTCCTCTTTTCCTCTCGGGAATGTATAGATGGGGTCAAAATATCACCAGTTTTCAACATTTTAAAAGTTATTATGACAAGTAAATGTGTTTGTTGATCGTTTCATTCAATTCATTGGGTTGAAAAGTGATAATGATTTCACAAACTGAGTGGAGCTAATTTCGATAAACGGTCTACAAGTGTGTTCCAATAATTGAAAATCGATTGCAGCAGTTGTATCGCCAACAGCGTATGCAGGAATAACTTCAGTTAGGAATCCTACACTAATATCTGTCGGATATAATCCAACGCCCTTCGTGCTATTAGTCAGGGGAGAAGTTGTTTTCTGATAGGTGTCAGTTCATTAACCTACAGCGTAGATAATTTGAGACTGGCGTGAACGAATTGTTCTTTTATATAATTCGGTTTGAAAATGATTATGAAAAGAGCATTTTTGAGCTTCGAAGTGAAATGAATATAAATATGTATATTCAGTGAAGATTATTTTATTCACTATTGTCAAAAGACATGTCAGTATCACTCACATTCACTACAAATTGTCCAACTTGTTGCTATTTAATATTGTCTTCTTTCCACATTTTTGCTCCACTTTCTGCTGTACCTACATGATCAATGCATTTTTTCCACTTTTCTGACGTATTGTTAGCTATCGCATTATTGAAGATGTTTTTAATGTCAGCAAATTTAAATGAGTTGGCAGTAGCCTTAAAACAATTTTATTTCGAGTTTAGCCATTTCATCAATGATTTATTCATCATGTTTTGTTCTGTGTTGATGAACTATTGCTGAAAGTTCCATTGTAAGTAATGTTAGTAATATTTCTTAAAATTAGATAATTTTAGAACGCAGGCAGTCTTAAATATCAGATTTCCTTGATGCTGTGGTTGAAATATCTTCCCAGTTTCCAGCAATGATACGCTGCGTTATCTAATACAACGAAACAGTTATCACTGTATTTTGGCAAAATATATTCAAACCACTTTTCAAAAAAGTTTCCATTAATTTTCTCATAGAATAATATCCGGTTTTTTGGATTCAAAAGCCGACAGCGTCTCTGGAAGAAATTCGTCATCACTTCCAATGTGGCATACTATCAAACTTTTTTCCCTAAAATCAAAAAGCATTTTTTCTGCTGTAGTATGTGCCCAAAACCGACCATCTCAATAATGCCGTACAATGAAAGCCTGGATATCAATTGTTTCAAATGTCCCAATATAATGTACTCTCATTCATTTTCATGTATTATTTATTGAGCCGAATTAATCAGTGAAATATACATATACCGAAAGCGAATGAATGTAAATAATATAATACAATTATAATTCACCTCATGAATTTTTCAATTCCGTTGAAAGTCTATCAAAAGATACCCGTCTTGAAGAAGAGACAGAAATATCAGGTCAAATTTTTGATTTTCTGTGTCCGTCATTAACCCAAGTCTCGTCTACAAAATTATTCTTTCTTCTTTCATTCCTGTAGGTTTTTTTAATTCTCTCTTCTCCATAGCACTATTCCATCACTGCCCAAATGCAAGTTATACCTCACTCGTTTTTGATATTCAAAATTTAATGTTTTTGATAATATATGCAATGTAGTTCGTTTCTGATGAAATATTAATACTGTTACATTTTTCCCCGTAGGTTCATCAATAATTGACTACACTGAATAATCAGACTTAACTTTATTTCACTTCAAATACAACAAACACTTCAACTGAAACTTCAACTATTATTTGAATGTCTATCGCCTTACTCGAATGAAACGTTATTTGGAGTTTTTACGTAATCTATATTCTTTCCTCAGGCTATGATTTCAACTTTTTGGCTAACCTGTGATTCCATGAGTGATTTGGTATTTCTTCTTGACTTGGCTGTACAGCTTCGGACCGGCTATTTGGAGCAGGGACTGATGGTGTACGATTCGAAAAAATTGGCCTGTCACTATTTACGCTCTCGTGCCTTTCTGCTGGACTTGGCGGCCCTTTGTCCACTTGATCTCCTACAGTTTAGATTAGGATGGCATCCGATGCTCAGGTGTCCAAGATTTTTAAAGGCAAGTACATATTTTTAAGTTTACAAAAAGTACATTTTAATATATTGTGTCTACGAAAATATTAATTTGAGATTTTAAGACAAATGATGAGTTGTTATGAGTTGCGAAATGTAAATTCAACAGGATTTTTTCAAAATTTACAATAACCACAATTATAACTGCGAGTATTTGAAAATTATATAATATTTCGATGGAATAATTTTCATAGTAGTTATCAGTGAAACGATAGTTTCTCGAAGTATACCGTGTTGAAAAAAAAGATATGAGTCTTTGGATCTGATACTTCAAACAATGGAACAAGTGAAAATATCTTCCGGTTTAACCGGAAAATAATCCAAGTCAAGAATTTTGAATGGAACACTGTATATTTTTTCAAACTTTCCAATGGTATACGGCAATTAACTTCAAAATGGTGGCGCAGCAGTTATTTCCTTCAAATTCAATATGGCGTCTCTATAAAATCATCTATGAAAATATCGTTAAACAACTTGATGCAGTTCATTTTTTGTGCCAGCTTTCACATTTTCACCGACACGGAAAAAATTAATCGCATAGTACCTTCCCTTGCCATTTCTTTGATATAAAAGAGGTACACTTCAATAATTGAGATTTTTGGGATGAATGAAATCAAAGATCATATTTGAAAGTAATAAAAATTCCCTGCGTTAATCGTTGAAAAATTTCAGTTCTTGAATGTTTTTTTTAGAACTTGGAAAATTTTGTCTTTTGTTTCGCCCTACATCAAATTGTGGCAATATTTCCTTAGATAACCTCATGATGCCGCCATATGAAATTTGATAAATTGCTTCATGCAGCCATTTGGAATATAGATTCTCACTTATTTCATATTGTTTCGTATTGTGTCATTACGGATGAAGTGGAAATATAATTAGAAATATCGACTATACCTCTGTTCAGAATTTCAATTTCCTTACCCTACAAACAAAATAATGAAGTCGTATAATGATTTCGTTGCCACTGATCTTGACTCAAAAATCATATTTGAAATGGAACCTGGCAGGAAAACAATATTATTACATTCGCTATCCTGGCAATTATAAAAATTGCCAGGACACAACAACAAAAAAATATTTTTTGAATGTTTCCTACACTAAAGTAGTCAATTTCTACTAATTTTGGGGTGATAAAAACGAAAATAACAATGAAAAATTTTTATTAGCTCTGGTTTTTGAGATACACGGTACTTAATCTTAAAGAGTAGTT
The DNA here is from genome assembly GCF_000500325.1 of Leptinotarsa decemlineata. Taxonomy (NCBI): domain Eukaryota; kingdom Metazoa; phylum Arthropoda; class Insecta; order Coleoptera; family Chrysomelidae; genus Leptinotarsa; species Leptinotarsa decemlineata. The sequence continues at coordinate 55,134 of NW_019291475.1, read as the reverse complement.
ATACTATACGTGAAAAGTGAAAGTACATAAAACAATATTGTTATGNACTATATCTTGAAAACAAGAGCTAATATATAATTTTTATGGTCACTTTCGGTTTTAACACGTGGAAATACATTAAAATCATCTAATTTCAACCCCGAAACAAAAACTTTGTTGTGTTGTGAAATGATATTACAAATGCCATTTTGATTGACTGTTTACATTATGAAGAGCAAATAATTGATACCGACGGTAACTTCAATATTTTTTTAATGCAATGGTTTTATTACAGGTATATCGTGCTGTTAATTATTATTATATGGTAGAATCCCGAACCGTTTGGCCGAATTTATGGAGGGTGATAAATCTAATCCACATTCTTTTGATACTTGCTCATTGGTTTGGATGCTTCTATTTTTTACTATCGGAAGCGGAAGGTTTTCGGGTGAGTCTTTTATTCACAGAGAGTATAAATTCTGTCTTCTTTCATTTTTATCTAAATGTTAGGAATAAACGACTGTGTGTGTGTGTGTGACTGTGTCCTGGTTATAAATTTTTCAAAAATTATTCTATTGACATAAATAATTTATGTCCGACAATTATTGTCGGACTTACAATTTGGGAACATAATACAAACCTATTTCAATCTGTTCACAAAACTTTTCGAATTGAATTGCTTCTCGAATATTGAAATTGCTTTATTTATCATTAGTACTGTTATATAGTTGTCACGATAGAGAAATTTGTGAAACTTTTGAATATCCAACCACAATTACCTATTTCGGAATCATATTACGACAGAGTGACATATATGTTCAGAGTTAATTTATGGTTATTGTGTCTATACCAAAAAATAAAAAGAACGACCTTATACCGCAAAATCATTCGAGACACAGAATCTCTTTATGGAGTTTATTGCGGTACCTTGCAATAAACGAACTACTACATTTTCTACATAAAAGAACTATATACGTAGACAACTCAGTTATCCTATTCCAAGACAATATCACCGTAAGTGTTAACATGCTGTAGACCTGGATATCATAACAAGATGGGCCGAGAAGGAAGGGTTACATCTAAGCAGAATCGACCAAAATAGGGAGGACAAAGATGAAGGTTAAGAGCTGAAATTCACAGGTGTAGAAAGGAGGTTGAGTATTTGAGACTGATACTAAATCCCGAACTGACCTGGTACGATAACGCATAGAAAGGACCAGAGCAGCTCAGAATAACTTCAAATTATACACTATCTACTGAAGACCAGAATAGGACGATATAATGGAGGATTTCAGTCTACAAATAAAGCGAGTATTCAATGAAGAACTCATGCGAATTGGTACACTGTGCTGGATTTTCGGAATGGCTGACATGAAAATATGCCACCCCGCGGGGGCAGCAGTGATTTTTGACCACTTATCATATATAAGTGTATATATGATATGGTATATGATATGGTATCATATGGTAAATGATAATAATTGAAAAGACTTTCACAATATGAAACATGAACCTTGAACAGTACTTTCTTGAGAAAAATTAGCAGTACAGTAACTAAAACCAATGGATTACTCTATCCATTAAATATTGAGGTGACTTCAATACCAAACATTATTTTTTGGAATTTGAAAACAAAAAATGAAACAAATTGCACAAATTGAGTGGGCGTACTTGGAGACTGGCTGTAAATCAAATTATCTAAAATTACCTACACTGTCGGTTAATAGACTGACACCTAATAAAAACCAACTACTCTCGTGGCTAATATCACGAAGGGCATTGGATTATATCGACAGTCTCCAATTACGCCCACTCAATTTGTGGATTTTTTTTCCTTATAAGAGGAATTGGGCAAATTTCGGATATGCGGTTGGTTACCTCGTTCACAAGCAGATGGGGCGATGATAATCCTGTTGTTTGTTGTTCGCTTCAGCCTAGTTCGAGGAATGATACTGTGAAGAATTTCGATTTTCATTTCAGGAAATCATCAACTTTATGTTAATGATAGACACGACCTTGCACTGACGAGTGGCCAAACAGCCCGAAACTGGTCTACAAGTGTGTTCCAATAATTGAAAATCTATTGCGACAGTTGTATCGTCAACAGCATATGCAGGAATGACTTCAGTGAAGAATCCTGCACTAACACCTGTCGATTATAATTCAACGCCCTTCGTGGTATTAGCCAAGGGAGTAATTGTTTTCTGATAGATGTCATTCCATTAACCTACAGTGTAGGTAATTCGAGACTGGCCTGAACAAATTGTTCTTTCAGATAATTTGAAACAAATTTTATAATTTGTGATCGTTATATCAACCCGGGTTATGATTTCATTACTCATCTCCTGATAGGACAGGCGGAGATAATAATCACGCCACCGGTGAAGAATATCAGGCCATAAGATGTTCCACAAAATGAGGCAGAGAGAAGACACTACTGAAATTTGTAGGAATTTCAATAATCACTATGTTAACATTGGTTCAAAACTATCATCCTCCTTTGTGACCATTGAGACAATGAGAAGAATGAGTTATCCAAAATCAATTTTTCTGAAGCCAGTAACTCAAAATGACATAGAGGATTTAATATAATAATAATAGTAATAATAATATCGTTTATTATGAATAAAAATAGATTTATACATAAAAGGAAAAGGGTTAGCCAAAGGCTATCTTCCACCCCTCCCAAAAATTATACAGAGAGTATAAGAAAATAATTATAAACATACTTATTTACTATCATAACAATAATAGAGACTGAAAAAAATAGTACATCGAATAGTTTCTAATAACTCTTAATATTAACATTATTTTGGTCAATTTAACAATTTCATTGCACTACCATAGGTACATTGAATTTCAAATTTTTTAAATTAGCACTGGGCAGTAAGCATCTGTGATTTTATTTATTTCTTAAATTGATGGATAGTATGATTTAAAAGGGGTTACATATCATTCAGATAAGAAGGGGCTATATAAGAAAAACATCCTTGAAATTTGGAAGTACGGTACCTAGGTATGTTGAATGAGTTAATTCTCAAATTGACCATATGTATGTCAGATTGCCAGCTTAATAACTATATAAATAACTAGGTGTTTCAGTTTGAAGCAACTTAAACAAAAACATTTTTATCGAATATTGGACTCTGTACTTCACATTCAGCTCCTTCATTTTTAACAAAAATGGGGTGACATATTCACCATATGGTATACCGCATACGAATCGCATGCAAGCATTTTGTATACGTTGTAACTTCTGTTTGTTATATTGCGGCAAAAAATTGTAATACACCGAACAACAATACTCGATATGGGGGTAAATAAGAGTTTTAACTAACCTGAGTTTCATTTCTTCTGATAACTGATACTTGAATTTATATAGTGATTTGAGTTTGAAGAATGATACTTTGAGAATGTTTTTCACATGTTCATGGAATGAAAAAGAGCTATCTATGGTTACACCAAGATTTTTAGCACTGTCTACCCAGTCAATATCTGCGTTATCGAGAGTGAGCCTACAGCTACACTGAGTTACTACTATTTGTCTTTAAACCCTTTGCATAAGGCCAAAGTCTTATTTGGATTGATTTTCAGTCCATGATTCTCCGAGTATAGGAATGTTTTGTGCAAATCTGTGTTTATATTGGCCATGCCACTTTCTGTATCGGTGTTATGAGAAGGCAGCTATAACTGTGTATCATCTGCGTATAGATGTACGTGACAATGTGATAAGAAAGTGGGGTAATCAAAAATGAACACTGAAAACATCAATGGTCCTAAAATACTTCCCTGCGGTACACCTGAGATTGTTTCTTTTAGGGGTGACCATGAGTAATCATCCAGTTTGACCTTCTATGATCGGCCTGTGAGATAGCTTGTCATTCATTTGAGAGAAATGTCATCGAATCCTATGAACTTGAGCTTGCTGATGAAAATCGAAATTCACTAAATCGAAAGCTTTACTTTGATCAAGCAGTACTGAAATGGTGATTTTTGATTGATCTCTGAAACTCGCAAGATCGTCGATTACTTTCAAGAGGGTAGTTTGTGTTCCGTGTTTTTTGCGAAACCCAGACTACTCGTACGGGAGTATTCGATTTTCTTCAAGAATAGCTCTTATTTGACGGGAAACATTTTTCTCGAATATTTTAGAGAATGAAGGCAGAATGCTGATAGGGCGTATGTCACTGAACGTGATAGGTGCATTCTTTTTCGGAATTGGAATTATATCTGGAACCTTCCAAACATCTGGAAAAATACACTCTCCGAAGGACTCGTTGAAAATATGTTTAACTTCATCAATACAGTGTGCTATCACTAAAGAAATCATCTTGATATTTATATTGTCAATACCTAAAGCATTAGATTTTATGTCGGAAAAGTTCGATGAGGGAAAAGTTCATAGAAGCGTTCAATTTATTATTATTGTAGAATGAAAGAGTGTCATTATTTACTATTGAATGTCTAGCCACGTTTAAAAAATAGTCAGGTCTACGTAGTTCAATTGGCAGGCTATTGCTTTGCGAGGATGATTTTGTACTAACACCCCAATCTGCAAGATTTCTCCATGCCATTTTTGAATTGTTTTCATTTTTGTTCAAAACAAATTATATATACGCTGTTTTTTTCACTGTCTAGAGGCTGCTGTCTTTTCTTTAAGATATTTGACACGGGTTTTCATTATCAATTTGATATTATAAGTTATATACGGGGATGCTTTATGTTTTCTGTTTACAGTGCAAATTGGAGCATGTTTGTCAAAAAGCATAATGATGCATACTTTGGAATTAATATGTTGCAATTTTTTATTTCATGTTTATTATATATGGTGTAAGTACCTAAAATTCTCTGATTTTGATAATATCATAACCAAAATTTAAATGGAAGTTGAATTACAATTATCATCATCAATTGAAAAATTGTTTATTATTTCCTTTTTATTTTGTTTCCAAAATTGAAAATTGCTAAGGTTTAGACAATTTTCGAGAGAAGACCTATTTAGATCGATTTCTGTTCTGTCAATAATATCAAGAATTCTTGAGATTGCAACAGCAATTTGTAATCCATTCATTTCTTGTATTCATATCAATATGGCTTTCGAAACCCAAGTGATACACAATAGCCTTGGATATACATGATCTACTATCCTACTATCAACAATTCCCTACTATCAGCGTGATTTGTTTCAGAAATTTGAATGAAATTTGTGCTACTGTTCTTGAATAATGCCTTGCTCGATATTTGCTCGTCATGTACAGACTTTTCCACTTAGGCAATAAGTGAATGATACGAAGTACCTAAAACTCAAAAGACCCAAAATCATGAATCTGAAAATAACTAACCGACCCTTCAATTACCGCATGATTACTATGTAGTTTGTTCAAACTGTATCAGAGAGAAACGATCCACAGCGTATGAATATTCACTCAATTTCCCCGAAAACCAATTTCGCTTGAAACATCTCCTCTACAGAAATGAACATCTATTCCGACCCAAGGCATTGACTTTACAACTCTCCACCACTACTCCTGGACCTATATTTTTCATCCTTTATCTGTTTCAGGGCGATTGGGTTTATCCTTATCGACCAGGAGACTACGCTACACTGACACGAAAATATTTAGGATCATTATACTGGTCAACGCTCACTTTGACGACCATTGGTGATCTGCCAACTCCCGAAACTAATGCCGAGTAAGTATTTTCGGTAATTTTTTATTTTCCGAGTTGAATGTTCGGGTAACGGTCTGTCTATCAAAAAAAGTTACTGATGACAGTTCAAGGCAAAATCTCCTATTATCGCTCTATTTAAGACATCGTAATCTTTTACTGGGTCTGGGATATTTTTATTAAACAGCTTCGATTAAGGATAGTTCAGAAATATAGAACATTCATTCTTACGGAAAACACAGTTTGTGTTCTATTGTGTTTCCCTATGAATTCTGATATCAAAATATTGTCATGTAGATAACCTAACCTAACCTAACCTAACCTAACCTAACCTAACCTAACCTAACTCAACCTAACCAGTACGTGAGGAAGTTCTTTCCTATCATTGGCATCTAAATTGTCCAAAAATATTTTCTATTGATGAGAACATTCATAAAAACGTGATGGTTCCTGCATATATATGAAGCATGGAGTAAGTTTCTACTTATTGCCCAAATGATGGCATTTTCTCATGCCATGGCATGCTGAGAAACTGATTCACGAAACAAGGATCCTGTCACTATCGCTGGCTTCCATTCTGGACTTTCAGAAGATGACATCGTGATAATTAAAGCAATGTATGTTCACAAACACTTCTTACTTGAAGAATAAAATCAACAAGCGGAAACGGAAATTAAATTAGCGCATGCGTACCTTTCAGTTTCACACCATGCGACCTGTGTCACATGACAATAGAGGGCGTCTCCAGTCACTGTGCGAGTTTTCATGTTAAGCGGACCACAATTTTTATATCACTAGTATATCACTTCATATTGCCATTGATATATTACTCAATCAATTATTTTTTCATTCGACCGTTTCAATTGTATTTCATGGTGCATTCAAATTTTTCATATGTACAAATGAACATCATTATTAAAATTATTATTGGAAACTATTGAAAACTATGTTTTTTACGTAAACTTGTGCCGTTCAAATATTAAGACTGGGGAAGACTTTCTACCATTGTCCTATATATCGCATGAACAAACGATATTATTCATGTTTCTTTGTAAGTAAACTTTTTTTCATACAGGAAAACAAATTCGGTGGACGGCCCTCGGTCGCTGCCGCGCAGAGGGGTCAAGTCGCGCCTTCTCCAGTTCAACACTAATCACGGGTACGTTTCTGACAAAATCCTCTCCACCCCCCTCAGTCGTCACTCTGGCAGCGGCAGGATCGAGGGTCACTTTTTGCCATCCGAAACCGCTTCAACATGAGGAATAAACAGTTTTTGTTGTCGAACAGCGCCTGCCACTGCCATTGTATGACGATCGTCCTCTGTTTTTACTGTTCACTATCATGTGTTGTTTCATATTTTTGTGTATGTGTGCCTGTTCGAAAACATTACTGTTTTTCTTCATGATTTATACCCGATATGTGTCACCTATTACATTAGCCAGTTTCAGTGTGACATAGATTAATAAATTTATCTTGACAAACTGAGCGTCTTATTCCCTATACATAAATTAGGGCTACTTATTTCACAGATGGATGTAGTATGCATTGAATTGCAGAGGACAAAACAATAGAAAGCTCTAAGGATGAAAATCAGCATTTCGCTGAATGATATTAAAAAAATTAATACAAATTTAGTTCATATATGTCAAAGAATTAATAAGATGTTTCTGTGATGCTTTCTATAACTCAAATTGGAGAATTACTTTTGATATTGAAGTATACCACAAAAACAGGAGGAGAAACTATAAAAGAACTTCTCCAGGTGTACTTCTCCGGGTTAGAAATTACAAATCTTATACCGCAGTCCTGGACAGATTCAAAACTGTAGGCTCCTGAAAGAGCGTCTAGAGACGATCGGCTGGTTATATAGAAAGTACTTTAATATCTAGTGAATACTAGTTGAATTTATTCGAGGTGAATCCCATTTGAGTTATTTCACCTCTACCAACGTAACACAAGTCGATTAATTCTATTAGCATTAAAATTATGCGCTCAGGATTTGATGAAGTTGATGAATGCCGTTTTTTTCCCGGTGTTGGGAAAGATGGTAGTCGCTTGTTGAAAGGTCTGGGATGAATGGTGGCTGAGGCAGAATCGGACCCCTTCTCTTAGCCAGTATCAGCTGCTGCTGTCCTAAACGTCTCCTGTTATTGTAGAGGATCCACTTTTCGTCATACATGACAACTCGATTAAAAAAAGGATTGTTTCGATTGCGCAAAACTTCTGTCAACCGTTCAATAATGGGGCACCCACTTTTCGAACTTTTTTAAACATGAAAAACTGCATGGGAACTGACACACTTTTCATGATGGCTGTCTCCACCAGAGCCCTCAAATTTTCGTCCTAGATTAATGTAGGTCCTAGGTACTGTAGGTAGGTCCAGGCTTCGTAGAGATAAATTGACCGAAAATCGCTCAATGATATCATATGGTTATATACTGAGAAGAGTAACAAATCAGAATTTGAAAAAAAATTAACAGCAATGTATTGAGTACACAATTCTCTATCGATTAGTATATACCCCGACACAATAGAATAAATATTCATTGAGATATGGAACTACATGATATTTGACCGGACAAAACATTTGAAACAACCCAATAATATAGTGGAAGGATGCATGCAGCAGGCCCTGAAATTTATAACTGGATCGACGATGAACCCAATGGAATCGACTGTTGTATTATTTACCGAAAGGACCAAAACAACGGGGTTCAGGACCTCTGAAACTCCAGGATGCATGAATAAATCTGTTAGCGGATGTCAAATATCTGGGAATGATATCAGGTCCCAGGCTTACCTGGAAACAAACACTGTAATCACTTGAAAGAAAGGCGGGGGTAGCACTGATGCTGGTCAGACGCACCTACGGTAAGACATGTGATCTATAACCAGACATGATGTTTCGGCTCTGCAACATGATGGTTGAACCCATGATAACATATCTGATAACATATCTGAAATCTGCTTTTCTGTTAACCAGCTGTCGCCCCCTACGAAAGAAAACTCTCAAAAGATGAAACTTGTGCGAGCTAAGGACTAACAAAGTCCTAACCTTGCGGTTCACACAACAGTCAATTGAGTGAGTAGAGCAAACCACCCACATCAACTCACCAGGCTACTGTCCCACCAGGAAACGTCAGAAAACATATACGAAAAAATTTTGTAAAGGGTCCGTCTCTGGAGAGAACTGCTTCAACAAGGGAGGGATACACTCAGAATAATCAACTGCAGACGATACAATAAAATGACAGAGAGAGAGCTCTTCATATTTAATGCGAATGAGAGACATTGGATCACAGGAGGCAACAATTCATGGATAACCTGAGTTATGTTCAGAAGAATACGATGTACATCAAGCAAGGGATCTGTTCAAATCAGTTCATGGCACAAAATTGTTGGTGTGGGTGTCATGAAAAGATGAGAGTAAGACGGAATAAGCCCTTCAAGGGTAGCCTCAAGCTACCCAAACGACATCTCACTGAGAACTAATAATTTTTCCTGTTTATCACGGTGTGATATCATTTTTTAAAACTATTGAATATATGTGTTTTGACAATTTCAGTCGCATTTTGCAAGTTCATTGTTTTCGAGGATCGCGATTTGGTTTTAGATTTTTTAAGTTTTTACTAATGAACTTCTTATATTTTCCATAAAACCATCGATTAACATTTTCAACGAGAATCAATTCAACTGTCACAATTCCACAAATTCCGCTTTCCAACTTTTTTGCTATGAATAAATAACACATGAAATTTATTCAAGAATCATTTTGAATTCAATGAAACTCCAGGAAAAGTTTATTATTTCAGTTTAGCGTTCTCTTTCTGTACCTTCTCATTTCCAATTCTCAATATGCATTGGAGGGTGAACTGTGATAACTTTGTTTTCATTGTGTCTGTAAATATTTATCAAGCTCGATGGTTGGAAGCGAGCAATTTTCCAATATTATTTCAGATCAATGGATCCAACTGAAGAGGATACGTATCCATAAGAACGGATGGTGGAATATTTTCCCAATGTTCGACATTAAGCGAAACGCGAAACACAGATACTCGTAATTCTTAGATGAATTTTTTTTAAATATTTTGACGTTTTACGTCACATATTTAAATTTTCATTATGATGAATAAATGCGGAAGTCACTTAACACTCATCTCTGTTTCTACGTAGTGGTAATTCCTAGGAAGCTGAAATTTAGTATATGGGTGCTTAGGTCAACTCGGGGCCGCACTGCAGGATGCTAGATGGTCGCTTGGAGGGTGGATAGTAAAGGTGGATGGTGGAGGGGCAATGCATCCTGGACGCAGTGAAATGAAGCCAGTATCCAACTGAAAGCGAAAAAGTAACAATCATGTCTCTCTCTCTAAAGTTGCGAAAAAAATTTACTAAGTTCATATTCGAGAATTATAGTGGCAAATAGTATTATAAAAAAACCGTAGGTGCATACTTACAATTTGAGGCGTCAACAGGACGGAGAAATCGTGAGAATCTACAAAAAAAATTACGACAACACCCTGACAAATTTTAGTTGTATTCAAACATGTCAGTTGAGGCATTCGATCTACTTTTGAAGTTGACTGAATGCAAATTGCAAAGAATTTCAACGAACTTCAGAGGAGCTATATCAGCAGTGTCGTCAAAATTTTTGAAATTTTCCTCGGTGGATCTGCTGGGTCCCAAATTGCCCTTCTTTTGTACACAGAACTTATTACGTTTTCCTCCCTAGCTAGGCTACCCGGCTGGAATATCAAACACGACTGATTAGGTTGGATAGACGCCACTGCGAGTACCGTCGTTCTGTTACTCACGTTTATAAATAGCAGGATGTTCGTCAGGAAGCTATCTACCATCCACCATCCTACCAATCTTCCTGCAGTACGGACCTAGCCTTCAGATATGCACTAAGAAAGGATCTTCGAATATTTCAACTCGGGCGCCCCCTCCTTAGGCGTTTACATAAGGAAATTATTTTTTTATCACTGTTTCCCAGTACTACTATATTTTCGGAAGCTGGAATTTTGTATGTAGTTTCATTTTATATTGTAGATGTAGATGTACAATAGAAAGCATTTTTTAATTATTCCAACTGGGGCGCCAGCCGCGGGGGGGGACACGTCACTGTATTCTTCATACCCTCAAATTTTCAGTGGGGTGAATTTATATTTAGTATCATTGCATTGCATCGTGCAGAGCCGGGACGGTCGCTACTAGTGAAATAAGTATGAGAACACACCAGCAAGTGTATGAAGCTTGTTAGATCTGATCATAACATACCACAACCCGAAGCACATGTCTATGGTTTGCTCAAGATGCCTCTGTGGTGAATTTTATAACAATTTTATTATAAACACAAGATATTATAACCGAAAACATGTATGTACGGCTGGCTTCTGTTAAAAAAAATTCTGTTTAAAATCTGTTTTTTCGTTAAGCAACTGTCGCATCCCTACGAACGACAACCCTCAGGAGTCGAAACTTGTGTGACTTAAGGATTAACGATTACTTCAGTTCTTGTTTTGTAAACTGTCAAGTGAAAATCTCACAATAATGTGTTATTTGAATGCAAAACGAATTGTATTTTCCATTATTAGGAGAATTATTCGTGAGAGTATATAATATTATTGTATTTCATTATTAGCCGAAATTTGGTCCAACCAAAATTTGACAAACCAAATTTTTCTCCTGATAAAAAATATATGACAACTATGGTTGGAATTACTCGACAAGAAATATTTGTTACTGATGAAAAGTAATTTGCTATAAGTGAAAATACTTGTTTACTGTAAATAAATAAGATATTTATCTTCTACTGGAATGTGTTCATTTGTTACAGATTCTCTGTATCAATATATGCCTTTCCTTCATTTAATATAGGTACTTTTCATTCAAGAAAACCAAATAGATATTTTCTAAATATGTATATTCCTAACATGGTGGAAAAATTTAATTTGTTAAAAAAACTTCGATTCAAATACTCAAATTTTTTTTGAATGCGAGTAAACAAATTGAGGGGCCACTGTACTAGTACCATGAAAACGTGTTCTTGCCAGAATCGATTCGATATAGCCAAATAATATGATTTTTTTCTCATTAATAACTTCATTTGACGTAATACTTAACAAAAAATCCAAAGCTGGAAAGATTTCTCAAAAAATTGACGAATATTGTTGAAAAAGATTTTCCTAAATGCGAAATGTCAAAAATCATCGTGATTTTGTTTTTTTGTTCATTTATGTTTGCACTTATTATGAATCACACCACCAAAACAGTTCTGAAATAGATTCATCCCGAACAGCTTATTTTAAGATTGTAGGGGCAATTCAGAATGGAGTGTTTTTGAATGTGAAATGGATATTTGAGAAATGAATTCAATGAGATTCCAAAACATCAATTCATAAAATAATTGAAGGACGGTACATTGAAAGAAAAAATAGATAGATATTCCACCGAAATTTATCAGATGGGTTGTAAATTCATTCGAAAAACTTTTCCACATACCTACTCATAATAATCCACATGAAATAATCCCACCTCCGATTATTTTTGAAAAAAAATCAGAACTGTACCAATGATGCGAATCACGTGACTACTTTTTTGTTATAATTTGATCGTCACTGTTTTTCCGGGGATGTGTTGAAAGTTCAGCCCTCCTTCTTCTGAAAGCTAATAAATTTGAAATCAATATGAACAAAATAGAAAAAATCAATGAAATATCAAAATTATCAAAAATAATAATTGTACCCGATCTGTAATACAGGAATGAGTCTGTTAAAATATTGGAAATATTATTTTTGAAATGAGCAGACTAGTCTGAAATCTAAAAAATGAAATAAAAAACTCTCACTATCCATGATAACAAATATAGAATTTTCACAATAAATTTTATTCAAGAAACGTTTCGGTATACTGTTGCTTCATCAGTTGAACTGGTGTACAACTGATGAAATACATTTTGAAAGTTTTATCATCATCAGTAGTTGTTTACAGCTGATTCTCGGCCTCCCCCCACCACTATGACGTATTAATTGCTTTTTTTATTGGTTGTTGTTTGGTGAAGTTTTTTTGTTGTGCAGTGAAGTCAAGGCGTTGTGACCTTGAAGTGTCTGGTGCATGGATCGTTCATATCATCATGGATATGGATAGCGTTGATCAAAGAATCTGAACTTTGATAATATGTACCGCTGTAGTAGACGAAACATCAGACATAAAACCCGCAAACCACGACCGAAAAACCCGGGAAATAGCTTTGACACAGTGTCATTATAAGTGACGGATATTCTGAGAAAAACATTATTTCGGCCTGAAACGGAAATAAATTATTAAAGCGTTCAAATAATGAATGTAATTTCAGTAATACATCAATTATGAAAATAAAAAATGAGAAATGAAAAATAAATACGTTGGAAATGCAGAACATCACAGACGATGTTTCAATTGTAAGTATTGGTGATAACTGATCTATTTCACTTTGAGAATACTCATTCCTATCGTCTTGAATTTCCGATTTAGTTTGGCATATATTGCATATATTGCGAATCTCTAGAATATCTTGGCTTGTCAATATGAACGCAGCTTCTTAAATTTTCTTTTGAACCCTATAGATGAACCCTTTTCAGACCACTAGGTGTAGGTTCACCAACCCAACGTCCGTGAATTGATATGGAGAATAATTACCATGAGGAATATTAGGAGCTTGTCGCCTACTTGTCCAGCACAGCACAACACGGCGCTGTTCGTCGCCTGATGGCGTCGGATAGTAGCATCGCCCACTTGTCCAGCCACAACCAGCATACTGAAGGTGCCGTTTGTTCGATTTTAAGGGAATTTCAGTTGACATCCAGCGGTGACAAACATGTCTATCACTAGCAGTTCTGACGAAAATGTGGTACTTATAGTGGCCGCATTATTGAATGTAGAAGAAAATAGTCACAAAAAAGAAGGATGTGGGTCCATCCCAATAATCAAAAGAGGGCAAATCTGGGAGAGTTTCATCATATTTTCAACGACCTGAAAAAAGACTAGGAGAAATTTTTACAGTATTTTCGAATGACTCCAGGCAATTTTTTAGAACTTTTGGATATTCTAGAGCCTGCCGTAACAAGCTACTCAAATTTTCCTCGTCAATTTTCATAGGTACCGTCTGACACCGTGCTGTCAACTGATGGAATAGCAAAACAGAGAAACAGAAACTTTCCAGGCACGTTTGGACAAGTTGATGCAGGCAAGCGCTGGCCGGCGACGTGCTCACTTGGCCAGTCCGTCACAGCACGTACCGTTATTTGCCGGACAGGATCGGAGAGCTGGAATCCTTTCCGGCAGCGGGCGCTCTTGGTTGTGCCGTTCCGGACTAGTGGGCGGTTGTCCATTCATTTTCATTATTCGAAACCCATACGTATTTTCACGGGACGAGTCGTGCTGTGCCGGACAAGTGGGCGATGAGCTTCATATTGTGCAAGTTTTTTTTTACAAAAAAAATTCTTGCAAAAACTTATCGTTCGTCCAGCTGTAGGAACTCGCTGAATTTAACCAAGTGATCATCTTACAATCCGTCGTGGTAATAGGGTTGTTTGTCGGCAAGCATTTGCCGACGGTCGTTCGGCGGTCGGTAACCAAATGCACTTCGTAATGGCAGATGTCATCACTGTTTAGTTCTTAGGTTTGTCCTTCAAAGACAGTTGACAAACAACTATTTGGGTGGCAAATTTCAATCGGGTTAGCAAAGGCCTCCAAGAAGCCTCTTAGAGCCCTCCTCCAAGAGGCTTTCGCTAACTATAAAACTACTTTGAAACGAGGCGGTATCTAAACCCATACGTATTTTCACGGGACGAGTCGTGCTGTGCCGGACAAGTGGGCGATGATCTTCATATTGTGCAAGTTTTTTTTTTACAAAAAAAATTCTTGGAAAAACTTATCGTTCGTCCAGCTGTAGGAACACGCTGAATTTAGCCAAGTGATCACCTTACAATCCGTCGTGGTAATAGGGTTGTTTGTCGGCAAGCATTTGCCAACTTTTTTTGTGTATATGCGTTGGAAGTAGTTCGTTCGGCGGTCGGTAACCAAATGCACTTCGTAATGGCAGATGTCATCACTTGTCCTTCAAAGATAGTTGACATACAACTATTTGGGTGGCAAATTTCAATCGGGTTAGCAAAGGCCTCCAAGAGGCCTCTTAGAGCCCTCCTCCAAGAGGCCTTCGCTAACTATAAAACTACTTTGAAACGAGGCGGTATCAAAGTGATAAAATATGCTTATAGAAAAAGAGTGACAATACTACAAGTACTGGAGATGCGACAACAAATTTTCGTATAAGACAATATAGTCCAACTTTGCATTCGTGGTTTAGCCCAGCACCACTAATGAGACCAATAGTAAGTTAAAAGAGCGCTGTCTAGTATTGGTTCACAAATGTTCTGTTTTTTGGGGAATACTTTCATCTAGTTGCTTTGCGGGGAAAGCTGAAGTGAGAGATAGGAAGAATTTTGTTCGGTGGTCGAAGTCGACGCTTAGCTTTGATCTTGGTAGAAGAATGTTACGATTGTTTATTTTCTCTTCCGTAAAGATACGATCATTGGTTGTTTACATTTTATTATGGTGGAATGCTTCATTAAGTTGTAAGAGTGCTTCATGATACTGTATGTAGAAGAAAATTTTCTCTTCTGTCTTGTATTATTATGATTCAGCAAATGCTACACTTTTTTCGTTTCTATGAGTATACGGCGTATTTTTGCAACTGACGAATTGCCACTATTCATATGTTCTCGTTTGTCTCTTCAAAATATCCTATTTGAATAAATTTATCATACCTTGTTCACTTAGTAATACCTATTTCATAAACAAATACCACATTTCCACTTAGTCCTCTCAATGAATATTTTCCAGTATAATATTTCCAAAAAGTATGAAATTTGATAGTGGCTGTAAGCAATAAGTATCCATCAAACATAGTGGATAAATTAATAAAAAACAAAAATTTAGAAAGTATCTTCGTAATGCCTCGACTTTTCGAGAACAGTAAGATTCAAAATTCCTAGTGCTTCCATATAAACCCAAATACACCAATAGGTTGGTCCGAACATTCACAAAATTAAATATAAGAGTGGCTTTCAAAACTGCACGTACACTTCAAGAAGTGTTAGGCAGTCCGAAAGACAAGACGTTGGAAAAACAAAAGTCTAGGAACTATGAAATATGCTGGGAGGATTATAATAGAAAATATGTTCATCAAACTAAACTATATCAGCTCACTACAAGGAACATGTTCCGCATCTTCACCCGCAGCAGGAGGTTGAATATCTTAATGGGGATCTAGAAGTAATTTTGAACTGGGGTGAAAGTAACCGGGTTCAATTCAACGGCACAAAAACCCAGGCATCGATTTTCGAACCGGATATAACAATGTCAGGACAGACAATTCCGCATTCTGCTTCGATGAATTTGTTATGGGTGAAAATGGACACCAATATGTTTTGGCACAATCATCAGCACAATCAAAAGCTTGGAACACTGTTCCGAACCAGAAAACTGTACACACCTCAGCCAATTTTTATGCTTTATAAAGAGAACTCTTTCATTTGGAGAACGGTGTTTATGTGGAATAAACTTCTTTGAGATTGAGGCAGGTCTTAATATAAATATAAGTTTACCTGATGGATTTGTTAATCCGGTGGATAGTCTATCTAGAAAGGCCCTCCTAGATGAGATCACAGTTTCATCGACACATACTTTAGGGGTAGTATGACCAGCATTAACCCAGGTTTCATCCATATAATAAATTGTTTTCTGTTGTTCCCTATAATATTTAATTTTGGTCAAATAACCTCTCCAAATAACCTCTCCATAACATTTTCTCTCTATCCAATAATGAACTATTACGCCCTCGTTTTTTCCATACAAAATTCAAATGTTTCAATACTTTATGAAATGTTGACCGCTCAAAACTTGGCAATAAAACATCTTCATTTATTTCTGTGAGTACTTTGTCTATCGTGGGTATTTCATTTCTTAAAAAGTACTCATACACTTTCCTCCTGATTGCATGTTTATCAGCATCATCTATTGATTTCATAATGGTTTGACGATTCTGATTTGTATTCGGTTTGGAAAATGTATGATTGTAAATCGAAGCGCAACACACTCCAATTTTATCGGAAACTTTCGATACGACTTCGTCGACAGTCGATGTCTCAATTCCTTCCATTTCTTTCTTGAACACTTCTTTCCTCTCAACACTCAAATGTCTTTTTTTGGATCGTTTCCTGGTTGGACTCAGAGGATAGCTCACAGTGTCATCAGCAGTGTCTGTACTGGACATCTTGGAAAACAATTTTCAACAATATACTATAACGCATGCCACACAAACACGCAAACGACTGATTACAACCCTGTGCTGGTACCGAACTCGCCAATGAACGCTGCCCTTTCCATCTGACAGTGGGCGATCACGTGAACATCACGCTTCGGTTTTGTTTTACTCTATCTTGGATTTAGATAGACTTTAGTGTTGCTCAACATGCCATTGAGAACGATCACAGAATAAGTGATTAATGTTTGAAATTGTTGAGACCGGTACATGACAACAGGTTTCTGGATGTTCTATGAACAGCGACAACTGTCCTTTTTCGAACACCCCTTTGTTTCGTCTAATACGCAATAATTCTAAATAAAAAAAACAGATGAATATCAAGAAAAAATGTAGGGGATAATCATTAACATACAGGAAACAAGTAACAATTTATAGGTATTAAAAAACAGGTGGTTCAGCATAGGAACAATAACAGGTAGTGGCTAGGTACTACTAACCGGTAATAGTCAGGTACCACTAACAGGTAGTAGTTAGGCCACTAGCATATGAAAACACTAATATAGTAGTAAAATTTATTCATAATGATCTCCTGACGACGCTAACTTTGTTAGCGAAACGCTCGGCGAGAGACCGTATTTTGTTCTGATGTTGAGAAAGTGACAGCATGAAATACATGAAAAATTTTAGGATTCAAGGGATGCTTACTCTCCACCAGAGGTCGCTTTTGCCTGTGCGGTGAATAACGGTTAGACTGACTGATTTCAATAATATTAGGTTTTACAAAGTTTTTCAATATATTGATACTTTTCGCGAATGAAAGTGTCAAGCAATAAATCCACATTTAAATGGCTTTCCGTGAATATAAAAAAAACTTTTGAATAGCAAAAATAATGGTGAGTTTTTGGTGTCAGTGGATTCAATATAAAAGGTGTAATAACTTGTAAGTTTCAACGTGATCTGGACAAATAATAAATACATTTCGCGAGGGAAACTCATAGTAACTTCAATTCACTTAATTTATGTACTTATAATGTGCTCATTAAAAGTTGGAACTTCAAGTGAAAAGAGCTTTTTTATAATTTTTCAAAAAATTTCCTGGTCTTCAAAACAACTTAAAAATCACCGATGATTCGTAGCTCTTATGTGTGTTAATCAATGCTACAAATGATATATTTTCGTTAATTTTGAACAGAAATGCTCTTTTTATTTCAAGCTCAAATTGTTTCTGAACAAAGCACTTTGAAACAATAAAATTATCTGAGCATTACGAGTACATGAATGAAATGGTAACGATCATTTCCAATTGGGATGGTAATTACAGGGTGAGTCTCACATTTTTCGTTGCCAAAATAATAGAAATCTTCATTATTTTCGTCATAACAAGCCAATTTTTGGTGATAGGTATTTCCATTGGAATTGAAATCAAGGTTGCCTCAAGCACATCGAAAAGGTTCCAATTAATTGCCCCTGAGTAAAGCTTTGTTTCTTGGATACTTCACATTGAAACTTTCGATTTTGGTATTTGACGAATAGGAAATAACCTTTAAAAAGCTTTCACTTTGATTGTATTGGCTTTAGATACACTATGAACCCATTTCTTTCGTTTTTTGACGAGCTATATTTTTAGTGGGAATTATTTTTTCGATGAAACCATCAAAGAAGTTGAGTTTATTGATTGAAAAATTGAAAAGTATTGACTTTCAATAAGGACTACATTTCACAAAAATTGCTTATAACTAGTCAATTAGTCCAATGGAACATGTTTCACTTCCGCGAAGCAATTCCCGGTACGTGATCATCTTTGGAGTAGAGGGTGAATAAAACCTCAATACTACGGTTTGTGCAACTCAGTACCTTTCAGCAAAATCATACACTATCACCGTATATACCTTCAATGATTGAAGTGATTCCCTCCCAACAAATATCAAATGGGAAACGTCGTACGTAATCCTCAAGCGGTTCGCCGATATCAACCGCAGCTTTGTGCAAAATGGCGTTCGAAGAGCAGGAAAAGCGCCCACAGAACAGCAATAATTCACTAATGATACGATAAAGATCTCACATGTCGATGTGCCGGCTATATATCACTTGGCTGTCACCTCCATACAATGGATAGTGGAAATCTATACGCACAAGTTAATCCAAGTCTGACATAAGTACATCTCTCACATAGAAGCGATGCCCTGCTTTATCATTGCTGTATTATCTATTTTGTGGAAGTGGAATTCAAAATTCACGTTTGCTGTCAGAAAACAGAATACATAATACTCGAAATAATGAATTCCCAGTTGTGGAAATATTTATCATATCAGCATAACGTGGCAGAATTCAACTACGAGCATAAAGCAGATCGCTTTTCATTTCATCCTTCAGAATATATTCTCGTGAGAAAATAGTGAAAAGTGAACACACGAGTATCGATGAAATATAGTCGATTGAAGGAACTGTACTAGGGTCGATTCTAATTTTGCTGACGACACCGAAATTTTCTGTGAAGTATTTTCTTGACTCTCAAAATTTTGGTTGAAGGATATTTTCAAAAGTTATCAATCCCTTTCAAAACGTTACTATCAACTCTTTTAAATTTCAATAGCTTTCGGAAATACTATGAAAATTAAATCAAAAACATGACATACCTACCTAAACATTGTATATGTAGACTAGGGAGGGTGAGTGTAAGCCCACAGCACTTAGGCCACATGTGACCCATTGTACATCTTCTCGAAGAATTGTCTTCGTAGGTCATCGTCCATCCTGTCCTTTCCAGAAAGGTGGACAGCTCACTGGGAGACATCTCCTTTATATCAGCACACTCTCTTATTGACGATAACTCCGGGCACTCGCATAGGACATGTCTGACAGTCTCATCTTCCTGTTCACACATCCTATATAGGGGTGTGTCCACTAGCCCCATGTTATGGGGCTAGTTTCCTGAGTTGACAGTGACCAGTTAGAAATCCTACTGTTAAGCGTAGATTTTTCCTGATCATCGCCAGATATTTCTTTGGCGCCAGCTTCCCAAGGTCGCCAGGGTGATCCTGCCAAGATTGCATCCTTTGATTCCATCCCATATCTTTAAGGATTCAGCATGAGTGTGAAATTTGGCTAGTTCCGCAATTATCGGAGTCATCAGGTTAGGTCAGGTTAGGTGTCACTGGGTCCTGAAATTCTTAGTCCACCCGCTTCCTTGGCTAAAGAGTTGGCAATGCGATTACGTTTACTCCTGTCGTGCCCTTTAATTTTGCCAGAAATTTCTTTCCTGGTTATTTTTTTTTGTGGCGATTGAAATAGCAGCTAGTCTTCTTTGGGCCATGCTGGTATTTTTTCCCATTCCCCACTTAATCCTTAGGCTTAGTGATCTGAAGTACACTCCGTCTGTATATATGCACATTGCATTTGTAGCAACCGACTCTGTTTTATTGTTCTGTTTTATTTGTATTTTGTAGGGTTCATTGAACACAAACAAACCTGATTTCAATTGCATCACTGGTTGTCTGCAGCAGAAGTTGCGCAGTAAGCGCTTCTCGCAATAGGCTCAGCCTCAATTGACCAACTTCTATTTCGAGGTTCACACCAGCCGTGCGCAATCGTAACATGGCCTTCAACGTAACCTCCTTAACGTACAGGTCCAGGGGGTCAGTTCCCATGCAATGACTCCGTACGTTAACATAGGTCTTATTATTGCAGTGTGCGGGGTGAAAGATCCCATGCGCGTCCCACTGTCCTCTGACATTGCTCATAAGCCACATTTGCTCTTTTTGCTCTACTCTGTAGGTGAGAGTTCCATGTTAGCTTCCTATCGGGGATGGTACTAAGGTATTTCACCTCTTCAGAGAAGTTTAGTTTGTCACCACATGGTGAAGGCCGAATTAGTAGACCTTCCCAGAGTATATGCATGCTAAACATTATAAAAGACAGACATTCGCGAACTATCATTCAGAATATGTTCCCAAAAAGATTAGAATATACATTTCGTAATCGAATATCGAGATCGATATTCGTTTAAGACGAATGTATGGTGTGGCATATTAATGATCAAATTATAGGACCATACTTTTTAAGACATAATTTAAATTCTGTGGACTACCTACACTTTATGAATACCGAACTATCTGAAGTTTTGGATAATATGTCCCTTCAAGTAAGAAATGTTGTGTGGTATCAGTGTGATGGTGCACCTATTTATACTACAAGGGTGGTTAAAGAGCGTCTTTTGGAAATATGTAGGGGCAAAGTAATCAGTTGCAATATGGAACACTTTTGGCCGCCTAGATCTCCTGATATAACCCCACTAGATTTCTTCTTGTGGGGTTACTTAAAACAAAAGGTGTATAAGCAAAGACCTTTTCGAGATATAAACCATTTAGAGGCAGTTATTCGAGAATGTGTTGTAAGCACGAAACCCCGTAGTATAAAGAATGCAGTTAAATATGTTTTAAAAAGGACAATTGATTGCATTGAACGTGGTGGAAGGCACACCGAAATGTGACTTTTTATTTTGTATTTCTATTGGTATTTACATGGTTTAGGCATATGTTTCGATTTGATTTAGTGTTCTTAATTTAAATCATAACTTTATTTTAACAGATGTTTGTTAGAATTTTTTACGGTTTAGTTTTCTAGGCAACAAAATCTAAATTGATTTCTGAAGTAATCTTGTTCATTGATATCTCATAAAAGATATTTAGTAAATGTGAAATTACTTTCGTATAATTCCTTCCCTTAGTTTAATTGCGTTGTAATTTTTCGTAATTTGTAAATCAAACTGTAACTGTTTTAAAAGTGCAGTAAACAATAAATTATTGACTTTTCATTGATATTGTTTTTTAATTATGCTTATGTATCAAGCTATTTCGCAAAAAGTAGAAATAAAGTGAAATATTTATCTGTTTTTAAAAACTGTATCAACTTTGCATCATTTTTGGCATAATTTTTTCTGGTGTTTTAAATTTTTGCGAAATCAGTTGTATTTAGAATTGCAATTGGTAATAAAAATGCGTTGGAAAGATAAGTTAGGCTAAATTTGAGAAATCGGCAAATGTCAAATTTTCGAAAAACTGTAAAAAAATTAAATTTGTACTAGAGAGCTAAAAATTGGTATATGGGTAAAAAATGAAAAAACAATAATCTTTTTTCGTTACCGATTTTCGAAATTTCGAGCAATAACTGCTTTTCTGAACATTTTTTGGAAAAAATGTCAAATTTGACAGGGAAGACAAATCACTTGATCGGTCATATGCATGTCATTTGGCATCATTTTCAAAGCACAACCTAATGGAGATATCAAAAGTTACTTGAAGAGATGAACAAAAAAAATCCCATTTGATGCGGACTTTATGTGTGACACTGTATATGGCCAACAAATTCAAAATATATTGGAATATATTTCACCTCAAAAATAAGAAAATACTATATGAAACATTGATAAAACATCAACGACAATCACATTGAAATATTAAAAAAGCCACAGAAATGGATATTGGAAATAATTCATGGCAAGGACTATAGTAACCTTACCAAAACAAGAAACATTGTATGTAGAAATGAAATCCGACAGATACACTAACATTCAAAATCAGTTACATTGAAATGTATATCCTTAAATAGTAGTAATGCTGAGTAAAAGCAATAGCAAGTCCCCTTACGAAGACTCCATATATGGGATCGCTCCTAAGAGGAGCGATAAGTCAAGCTTGGAGATCGACCTCTGAATGAGATTCAATTCCTGTCATCTGGGAATAATTTCTATTCAAATTTAACGTGAACCAACATTTTTACACAGTCATTGCACTTGAAGAGCCTTAAAAATTTCTCTACGGTGCTTGTACTTCTTCATAAAAATAGTGGTAATGGATTCAACATATTACAAGTACTCCTTTTATCCATGGCATTAAAACAAATTTTACATTACTGGCATAGATAGTGTTATTATTTATCATCAAGTAACGGGTCAGTGTATTCATAATTTAAAAACTTATTTGAAAGTATCAGTGATACATAAAAATAGTAAATTCAGATACATTTAGGACAGGATATCAACAACATTTCCACCACTCACTAACTTGTTTTCTTCTCCCTGTTATTGATTTCCAGAATTCACAGGTATTGATCATTGTAAGTTCAGATTTCAACCTATTCATGGAATTTATTTCATAACTTCCATTTACTTTTGTCGTCCTCAATTACAAAACGATGCTCAGGTTGTAAAATTGATTGAAAAAGTTTGGGAAGTTCTGTCTTTTTCATTAGAGAAATGTGAAAACTGATATCGAGCAATTTGACAGCCATGGGGTGCAGAAATCTCGAATAACTTCAGAAGTATTTTCTTGGGTACACAAGAAGCCGGAGAAGATCAATCTTTGTGATTCGAGTATTCTGAAGCATCATTTAATTCAATTCTTTCGGAATGCGAGAGTGAAATTCAATATGTTTTATGAAGCGTCTCACCAAAAGAAATAACGTCTGCACCTCTGTATTTCCTGTAAATCGTATATCAAGCAAAGGAATTCTTTCTAGTCCGTCGATCTCCTAGGACAAAAAGTGAGCGAAAGAAATAGTAAGTAGGGTTCAACAAAAAAATGTATGTGTGGCCAAAAGTCCGATGATGAAGAAATAGTCAAAATTCTCAAAATTACTTTATCTCAGTAAAAATTCCCCGATGAATTATATCAGAACACATTAATTACTACCAGATTGAAAAATACAGAAAATTTCAAAATATAGTGTAGTTCACACGCTATACTCCGAACAGGTTCATAATGAAATTTTTTTTCGAAAACCTGCGATAGATGGTGTAATGCAAATATTGGTGTGAAAATTAAATGAGAGACCCCATATCAATAATCAACCAGTCACCGCTTCAATTAATTCTTCCACCAAGTGAAATGCTTTTTCCAGAAGATAGATTTTTGAGCTTTTCTGGATTTTTTCAGACTATTGAATCCCGGGCGGATTTCTGCAGAACTACATAACTGCATATTTTACAATGTGTAAAAGCCAAACGGAATAAATTCATTATTTCGGTTATTGTACATACTTAAAAAAATTCCGAAACACGTCAAATGTAAATTATAAATTGACATTCTTCAACGTAAAAATGTCACCCCTACCTTCAACCCCCTTCGAATGACAGGTACAACCCCCAATTTTTCAAATGAGAAGTATAGGTTTGTGATATATCGTTTGAATGGCCTTTTCATTCTCTATTCAAAAATGTTATCGCTTTTACGTTCATTGCAACAATTAACATAAAATAAATTAAAATCATGTTGATAGTCTGACACATATCAGGAAACAACTGCTCACCTGGCTAATACCACGAAGATCGTCGGATTATATCCAACAGATGTCAGTCAGGATTCTTCACTGAAGTTATTTCTGCATATGTTCTTGACAATGTAACTGCCGGAATCTATTTTCAATTATTGGAGCAAACTTACAGACCGGTTTCGGGCTGTTTGGCCACTCATTAGTGCAAGGTAGTGTCTGTCAGCAACATAATGTCGACGATTTCCCATAATTGAAAATCTTATTCTTTCAGAGAATCATTTCTCGAACTAAGCTGAAACGAATGACAAACAATATGTTTGTCATCGCCCCATCTGCCTATGAACGAAGTAACCAACAGCATATCCAAATTTGCCCAAATTCCTCGCATGAAGAATGAAAACTGAACATAAAGTAAATGGGCATATTTGAAAACGGCCATAAGTCAAAGCATCTACAAGAACAATTCGTTCAGGCCAGTCTCAACTTACCTACACTGTAGGTTGATAGACTGACACCTATCAGAAAACAACTATTTCCCTGGCTAATACTACAGAGTCTTCAAGTATGCCCACTTATTTTATATACAGTTTTCATTCCTTGTACGTGGATTTGGACAAATGCGGATATGTTGGTTATTTCTTCAACAAGCAGATGGGACGATGACAAAAATATTGTTTGGTATTACTATCTTCTTTCGGGTTTGAAGGCAGTCGTAGTTTGGAACTACATTCTGAAGTTTTGCCAGCACCATGCACTTCCATAACTTCAGTAAGAATCATGCACTGACACATGTTGGATATAATCCAACGCCCTTAGTAGTATTAGCCAGGGGAGTAGTTGTTTTCTGATAGGTATCAGTCTATTAACCTACAGTGTAGGTTAGTTGAGACTGACCTGAACGAATTCTTCTCGTAGATGATTTGATTCATAGCCAGTCTTCAAGTATGCCCATTCACTTTATGTACAGTTTTCACTCTATATGCGAGGAATTTGGAGAAATTTGGATATGCTGTTGATAACTTCATTCATAGGCAGATGGGGCGAGACAAACATGTCTGTTTTCCGCTTCAACCTAGTTCGAGGAATGATTCTCTGAAAGAATTTTATTTTCAAATATGGACAATCGTCGACTTTATGTTGTTGTCAGATACTAAGTTGCACTGATGAGTAGCAGTTGTATCGCCACGAGCATATGCAGGAATAACTTCAGTGGAGAATCATGCACTGACACCTGTTGGATATAATCCAACGCTCTTCGTTGTATTAGGCTGGGAAGTAGTTGTTTTCTGATAGGTGTTAGTCCATTAACCTACAGTGTTAGATGAGTTGAGACTGGCCTGAAAGAATTGTTCTTGTAGATAATTTGTTTTATTATAATTCAATAGTCACATAAACAACTAACATCTCATTCAAAGGTCAAAATTGTATGAGGAACTGTTGAATGAAAACGTTTGTTCATTACTGAGTTGACGGCAGTAATTTATTATTTTTCAGCATAATGAATAGCAAATTGGCGTTTTATTTCGCAAAGCTCTTAAACGATTTTTTCTTTGGAATCAATAAAAGCTTCAAGATATTTCATTGGTCTTTTTTATTCAACTTTATTCATGTAACATACAAAATCAACTGCCATCTAAAATAAACGAATTATAAGAACAATCGTTTTCAATGTTTCCAACAAATGCATGAATCAATTGAATTCAAACAAATGAATTGTTAGGCGGATAAATTGAGGAATGAACATTTGTAACAATGAAAGTAAAACGGCATTTTATAGTTCTGCGAGATAAGCAAATGCCCTACAGAATAATAACATGATTAGTAGTTTCGATGTCACGTAGTTTTTCAACGAAGAAATTATAGAATATGAAATATTTAAATTCATTATCGAACTTCTTCCACATATTTTTCAACAGATATGTTTTGATTCGATAAAAATCAAACTCACATTTCGATAAAGTTGCAAAATAATTTTTTGAAAAGTATTCCTACTTATCTGACAGAATATAACTATCACAATAATTAGTACTAAAATTCATTACATTCATCACAAAATACTATAACCCAGTTGTTGATCTGCCATCTCTTCATAAGTGATTTTTCTGTTTACAGGTCAAGTTGGTAATGTGATAACTAATCGAAATGCCAATAGATTGGAGTTCGAACGTCTTCTAGATGGAGCTAAGACGTATATGAGACATCACAAGGTGATTAATCAATTTTCTTTAAAAACATACTTTCAAGTGGCAACATGATTTTATTTTTTCTAGCAAAGATTTTCTCACAACTGGGTACGATTATTCACTAATTTTTCTAAAATTATATTATATTGAAAAAAAATATCGTATTATATGAAAATATAAATTTACTATTTGAATTTTGTCTGTAGTTAATTATTAGCGATTTATTCTGTATAAAATCCAATCCGGTGTCTCATTCTGTATATCTCATTATTATATGTACTCACATGAATTAACTGGTAGGAAGAGGGTTAAAACTAAATTTACTTATCTAGACATGCTTAGTTAGTTTCGGTTATTGTCAAAAATTATGTTTATCGAATAACTTTCTTCATTGTTTCATGCATCAATTACTGGTTCAGTCCATAGCCAACACGAACTAGGCACTCATCATTATGATTTATCAATTACTCGAAACATCGGGTTGATTTGAAATGATTCTGATCCTCTTTTCACCATCTTTGAAAACCTATAATAATATTGGGTCACCGAAACAACTCAACAATATAATTTTTGTGAAAGATCGCCAGCAACTGTTTGAGAAAAATTCAAAATTTCATAATCATTCTATAAGTCGATTTGAATTAATTAGTGTACCCAAACATTCAACGACCAGGCCATTCTACAAGGGCATCAAACTTTTCAACTATCTTTTTATTGAAATCAAAAATGAAAAACACATTTGATCATCAAGTTTGTCCTAGATAAATAATTTATAAAAAGCTGTTCCTATAGTATAAACGAATACATTTCATGTGCATGTAGTACCTAGTTCGTTAGGTACTTGTATTGTTCCAAAGAATGTTTCAGCACATAAAAAAGATTTTATGTATATATGATTTTTTAGCTCTCTCTCATTCGATTTTTTCAATATCATGTATTTGATGTAAATAGAATGAAGAGGAAAATACGTATTAAAGAATGACTTTGATATTATTTTGAATATCTTCGCAATGTCTGTACACTCCTAAAAAATACCATGTCATGAGATATGGTACAAATTCAGAATGTGAAACTAAGTGTAACACAGGGTTCAGTTTTCGGGCTTCTGTTGTTTTTGCTGTATGTCGGTGACTTTTCACAACACATGACAGATGGTCATATTACCATGTTTGCTGACGATACAACTATGACAATATCTGTACTAAAGCAACTCATCTCTAAGATAGAAATGATTATTGATGAGTTTTTTGCCTAGGGTCAAAAATAGGTGGAACTGATTGTATCAAAGTCAGTTATTGTGAGATTTTTCCACCAGTATTGGATTGACGATATCTTCCTTCGACAGAGGTTAAATTTGTGAGCATCTGTTTTATGAGGATCTGAAGTGGGACACACATTCCGAAAGTGTGTATTCAAATATTGTCCAAACATATTATGCAATCAAACAAATGAAACTCAACTGAGATAATTATGATCTGAATATTACTGGAGTTTTTTCCCAACGCCAAACTGTTATTTCAACACCTCGACGCGTGTTTCGATCACCAAGTGATCATCTTCAAGAGGAAGTTTTAAGTTTGATCTTCCTCTTGAAGATGTTCACTTGGTGATCGAAAGACGTGTCGAGGTGTTAAAATAACGGTTTGGTGTTAGAAAACTCCAGTAATAATAATTACTACCCCAAAGGTTCCAAACAGTGCATCACAAGTACATAATTATGATCTATTTGCTATATAGGTGTTAGGCAATGACATATTCTATCCGCATATCAGTTAGGATAGTATCGTCTGGGCTGAAGCAGAAGACTTGAAAGTGTTTATAACTCAGAACCAAATATTACGACAAATTTTTCATGTCAAATATCAGGACATCTGTATACATCCACTTCCAACCACTTCCTCAATTTGCGAGTATATACCTAAATATGTTATGTAAGCCAGGCAGAATTGAGAACATAATGGCAACATATGCTTTGGTTACCTGTTGACAATTTCAAAACACATGGTGTCACTTGATAAAACGTCTCCCAATTATAATATTATCACATTTTATAACAAACCAGGGATAAGTGATCATTAGGGTCCAATAAGGAAATATTTCTAGTTAGATTCGTTTTGATAAAAAAAGATCTGTTGTGTGATGTTGTAACATTTCTGAAAACTTTGGGACATTGGTCGTTCAAGGTAATTGTGATTGAAGATGGAATGAAATGAACCTGTGAGACAAAGTAAAACAAAATTGGAAATACCCAGTAAATTATCGATGCATCGTTAACTTTTTTCTTCAGGTACCAGGAGGTATGAAGAGGAGAGTACTAAGATGGTATGACTACTCTTGGTCCAGGGGAAGAATTCAGGGTGGAGGGGATATAAATACTGCTCTTGGTTTACTACCAGATAAACTAAAAACAGAGCTTGCCTTACATGTCAATTTGAGTGTTCTGAAAAAAGTGAGTACCTACCCTCTCTTACATAATCCATATCAGGGGAATAAATCAAATTCATCTAGAGAGATATTTTTGAAAAACATAGCGGTCTGCTTTTTTATTTTGATTGGCATACTGTCTGATAATGTTGCAGCAGTTGTTGGCAGTCAATAGAATGTTATTCTCTGTAATATATTTCTGAAAATATTTTGTTCTGCACTATTTTTATCATGAATTGAATTTTTTGAAATATGAGAGATCTCCTAACAAACTCAATGCATTTGAATCTTCTTCTTTGTCTGAAAATGTTAAAAATATAGCAAGTAACATTATCAGAGTATGTCAGAAAGTGTTTTGGGAAAAATGCAATTCGAAAAATTCTACAATCACAGGTGAAGATTTCAATATATTTACTCCTTCATCTATAAATTTAATTCTGTTTGTTATTATTTCAAGCCTCAGTACCAGTAAGTGAGTTTCAATATGAAACTGAATAAGGAAATTTTTAGGTAACTATATTCCAAGAATGCCAACCAGAGTTTTTGAGGGATTTGGTTCTGAAAATGAAAGCTTACATCTTCACACCTGGCGATTCGATATGCAGGAAAGGTGAGGTAGCAAGAGAGATGTTCATTATTGCTGATGGTATCCTGGAAGTTCTCAGTGAGCATGGGAAAGTTTTGACTACAATGAAAGCTGGTGATTTTTTTGGAGAAATTGGCATTCTGAATCTGGATGGTCTGAACAAGTAAGTGAACTAAAAATACATATATACCAAGGATCCTGGTGAAGAGATATTGTAAAAAGTTTATATATTTATTTACTCAGAACAACTGTTCAATACTTCAAATCAGATAATATAAGTTGTGGTGATATTGTCAAAAATATAGAAGTAAAAATGAATCAATTTTGGATGACGTTGAGGGGGCTAAAATTATCATGCAAATCATCTTGGTTCATAAGGAAAAACCTTGAACTTTCTCATAAGGAAGGACAATGAACTTTCAATGTATTTTTGAAAATTCTTCCCAGATTTAGGTTTTCTAATTGAATTATCTACTATATTTGAATAATATCCGTCGCTTTCAGCTTTGTCCTGATAAAATTTTTCTCAATATCGTATCTTCTTTCATTCAAGGAAAACGTAACAAGCCTATGGACCAAAAAGTTTGATCCTCCTTTTTGTTGTTGTTTACAGCTATCAGGATATATCTAAAAATACTGGCAATATTCCTTAATACATCAAATTCTAAACCCTGATTACATCCAATCCTCGCTGTTTGCAATTTCATATGTAAACTTGATATTCAGGAATCTGTTGTTAGGAGTTGAAACAATGTTTTCTAATTCAGAATTCTGTATTCATGATAAAAATTATAGAATTTTCACAATTAGTTTTATTCCAAATGCGTTTCGTTACACGGTAGCTTCATCAGATATTAGTAAATCAAACTATCCTACAATATCTTATAACAATAGATTTTGAATAAACAATCAGTTACAATACAATATTACTTCTAGAAAACAAGTACAATTTTGGCATGTCACCTCAAAACCTAATTAGATAAATGATTGATTCGTCAATTTGGACTCATTTCACGACCTCTCTTTTAGTAATAATCCGGAAAGTTTGAAAATCAACATGTTGATATGATATATGAGTAACCTCACTTGATTCACTCGAAAAACATACTTACATACTTACAAACTTTTCAATTTGAAATCAGCATATCAAAGGAACATCATCATATTCACCAACAAACGAATGAGAAAATTGTCAGAGACTTCCTTTCTAGTTTGAGACACTACTTCATTAGTTTTTATTCATTATTCTGTTTGGCAGAAAAGCATACACATGGAACATAGTCACGTTCATGGTGAATTATTAACTTTATGAGCAAAAACATTTCACGAGTCATAAATGTTGAAAGTGCCAATGATAGTAAATATGGTAATAAAACATTATGTGAACCGGATTTTATGAAATATAAAAATCATACCTGCATCAATCGATACTGTACAAATTGATGTGATGAAAATATGCTTTCATTCAATATTAGTTTGCCAGAAGACATTGTGCTACCGGGTTCGTCGTCATTTTCCCAACTTGAAGTTTTGTTCACGAAGTGACTGTTACTACTTCACCGTAGTTGAAACAGATCCTTTCTGAGCACTGATATCTTGTTAAGATATGTCCTGCACTGATTAGGAGTGATATTTCCGAAGCGGCCATTCAATTGCTTTCAGTGAGGTCCAGTTGCTAAAAAAATTAAATGAGTAAAAGTTTTTTTTATGTTAAACGGATTTGTTGAAAAAATAATAATAATGATATAGATAATGTACCAAAAAATGAAAAATCATTCGGAAGGTCCTAGGTAGCCGTGATCACACCACTCTCCTCAGCAATTATGGTATTGATCTGAAAAAAAAATAATAAAATTGTTGGGCGTAGCGTAACCTGAGTAAATATGGAAATACTATGCCCAAGGATGTTTTTTTTATCCGATCAATACCGTATATTGTGGTATGATGACTGCTAACTAGGACCTTTCGAATAACTTTTCAGTTTTAAGTACATCATCTACATCATCATTATTTTTTTCCTCTAAAACCGTTCAACATAGAAACATTTCTTTACTTATTTTATTTTCTAGTTTTTGGTTCCTGATTGTGTTACTCAATTCTTCTCATTCTCTTTAGTTCATTTAGTACCTCAGTATTATAAGGTCATATGTAATCCGCCATTTTGTAGCTGCGTCCATCTTGAATTTGCATTTTTTTCTAAGTGTACTACTATTCTACTAGTCAAGCCCTGTCATTTGATACCCATATTGGGGTAATTGTGGAGAAATATTTAATTCGCCATTTCGTAGCTGTTGCCATCTTGGATCACAATAAAATATAATTTATTGAATTGTATCGTCATCAAAACTGAATGTGTTTACCAAATTTCAGGTCAATCTGTCAACAGTAAGGAGATCAAACTTCAATTACTAAATATGACCAAAACAAATAAAAAACAAACAGGACAAGCTGAATAAAATCGCTTGAAGTTCACGAGTAAGCAAGTAATGGTGACATCATGAATTATTGAACATAAATAAAAAAAAATTAAATGCAAAATTAGGTAAATTAAATGTCAATTGATTGAATAAATGATGTAGGCTCTATTGGGAGGCGTGTGACCTAGGCCTGTGAAATACACGCTTTTTTTTCTGATATATTGTTCCACAAAATAATCAACGTAATAATATGCATCTGGAAGTCTTGAATATTGTTACTTGTGTGAGGATTTTTCAATGAACAACAAATTGATTGAAAAATTGGTAGCGGATATGATTTCATGGTCTCATTCCCAATCCCCAATATTTATTCTACACGCATTACTTCTTTTCGAACACGTTACGGCTTTCCAAGTTCGCTTTCTATCTCTGGAGAAAATATTATGGCTACTTTTCTCAGATTTTGGTTTATTCCTACTCAAGTTTTTGAGTTTGAGAAGCTAAGTCTTTGTATATGAAGCTAGCCTTATTTTGTTAGTATTTTTCTGCTTTGTAGGTTTGATTAGGTTTCCAACCATTGAAATGAATCCTCAGATAACCCTCTTACGTCTAACCCTGAAGCAGACAACTGAGCCATAATCCCAACTGGCTTTATTATAAGTTTGTCTAAAACTAGTAATCATATCAACAGAAAAAATAACAACGTTTCTCCCCTCATTTTCATCATTTTCAGACTACTGTATTGACTGAATCTGACTGATCATTGAGAAAAAAATTGAAATAGACCACTTGGTACAAAATTAAATTTATTGTTTCAAATCCATTTGATATTCAACCATCAATTTTGGATGCCAATGAGCTGAATGAATTTGTCTATATAAGTGAAGTCAATGATAATCTGAAAAAAACACATTTTTCTACTTCAAGGAATAGAACACCAAAATGATCTCTTTTCACACAATAACTTCTATTTTGTAAATCACATTTATCATTAACAAACTCGAATTAAAAAAAAGCAAATAAAACTGATTTCTGGAAATACTTGATAGATGAAATTACCAAAATAAATCATCAACTAGCCCAAATTTCAAATGTCAGCCATTGTAGATACGCGGCGGTCAACTAGATAAGTTACAGTACCAGACAGTACCAGTACAGTACAGTACAATTATCAACGAGTATTCATCTCAGTGGAAAATCAATGATTATGTTTCCATGTGAAACAAGACCATGAGTTATGCATTAACTGTTTAATCGATATTATCCTGACATACCAATCATGTTTCAATATATTTACTTTTCAAACGTTCCCATATAAAAATATTCGAGTTTTCAATATTTCTCATGATGAAACAAATCACAGAAACGAGTTAAAGTTTTTTTTTTATTCAATCAGGAATGTTTCCTGAAAAAACCTATAGTAACATTCATGGTGTCTACACTTGCTTTATTTTATACGATTCATTTACTGAGGAATATAGTATTGAAATTAACAATGAACAAATTTGTTTTTGTGATAACTAACTTATTGAGAAAACGTTACAGATAGTTTCAGAAACATGAAGTATATTGAAAGGGGTTATTTTGAAGTGAGATTAGTTTTATTGAAAGAAACGTTTTGGCTTTCTACTTCTCCATCTTGATACAAAAAATGTTCTAATCTTCCAAAGAAAGTAAAGAAGCAATGAATTTCAAATAGGTAACTCTATTAACAGCTACTACACTACTATACTACTATATAAACATTGAATCACACGAAAAAAACTTTAGAAACAAATTATTTTATATGAACACTGAATTATACACCAACACTTTCCTCCATTCAGTTTGTATTCCAAACATTCGTTATGGAATCGAGTCAAGTCTGTGGAATAAGCAGCTACCTCGGGTTATCCACAAGGAAGCAACCTAGGTCCACTTCTCTTTAACGTCTTCATAAACGGCATAGTTAAGGTCATTGACATCGACTGTTTGATAGACGCGGATGACCTGATACTATATTGTGAGATCAATAGCATCGAGGACTGTCTTCAACTCTCACTCAATCTGAAACGTGGTGAGCAATGGTGTTTTCGCAACAATCTTTCTTTAAACTCGAGTAAATGTAATGTAATGACCTACACACTAAAAATATTTTCATATCAATATTTAATTAACTATATTCCACTTCAACGGCCTCTCACATTCACTGATCTAGGTGTTACCTTCGATACAATATTTTCTTCGTACCACACATTGAAGCCACTCTGTGTGCTGCAAACAGAATGTATGGATTCATTGCACGAATCTCCAGAGATTTCTTGAATCCATCTACATCGAAAACTTTATGCTATGCTTACGAAATTATAATATGCATCCATGATCTGGAATCCATCTCACCAGTTGTATACAGAGAAAGTTGAATCAGTACAACGTCGTTTCCTAAAACTTATCTCCTATAGATCAGACAATATCTATCTACTAACTGGATTTCTCCATGATGCATTGTTAGCTAGACATGCTATGAATAGCTTGAGTTGCCGTCGTGATTGTCATTTCACAATTTTTTATTTTAAACTTATTAATAATTCAATTATTGATCCACATATTCTTCAAAAAGTCAATTTCAATGTACCTAGACCAACTTCTAGAGTGGTTAATCCTTTTTATTTGCCAACACCACGTAAAAATATTCTGAAACGTTCACCTCAACATAACATGTATGTCAAATGCAATTCTGCAAGTTGTCACCTCGACATTTTTCACTGTTCCATCTCTGAGATTAGGTCTTTTCACTTCAGCTAATTCTATATATATTCTTTTTATCTTATAACTTATTGTAATTGTATTGTATCGTGATTTGACTTATATCCCTATTCTGTACTTGGGTGTAACCTGTAGACAGTGTATAAATAAATATCATTCATAAAATTACGACTTCATGACACGAAATGAGTTTAATCTACTCATGTCATTGATTACAGTAAGTAATGACATTCATTTGCTTATTTTGATCACAGCCATAGAAATCTTGTTCAAATTGAAAGGGGTTTCTTCATAGAAAGGAAGAGGTTTTTGGCCTTCTACTACTCCATATCGATACAAAACATGTGGGAATCTCCCAAAGAAAAGAAGGAAGCAATCAATTCCAAAAAAGTAACTTTATACAGCGTGACTCACGGTCGATGGTAGGTTAGACGTTTCTGGAAAACGCAAAGCATGATTTTTCTGAAAATTTCACCTCTCACATTTCTATAATTTTGTCTAAATTTTTATTACGATCCTTCAGATATTCCTTCAGAGAATTCGGTATTTCATATCGTTGTCTAGTTTCATCATATTGAACACAGTTTAGCAAGATATGTCTCTTCAATAGAATAAATGAAAACACTTTCGTCTAATTTCCACTCGTTGAGTTTATTTATACGACCGGTTTCGGGTTTAACCCTATTATCAAGTAAAAACTATACTATACTGCCGCAGTTGCAGTTGAAATGTTTGGAAATTGTACCAAAGAAGACCACGGCAAAACCCAGAAACCAACCAAAACATTGACGCCAGCCTTGAAAGCCTACATTCCTATATATTGAAATATATTTTTGATACACATGTAGAGTTCAGAATATTTTCAATTGTGAACACTCTGAAATATAATATCATGAATATCGTACTCTCAGTACGTCCTTTCTTTTCTGTTTCAGGGATCGTATAAAATTAGCTACAAGCGCCAAAGAAAAAGACTCTAGCATTAAGGATTCTCTATTAAAAGACAGCGATCCTCCATCAATAACAGACACTACTGTTAAATTAGTGCCGTTTTCACCGTCCAGTGACAATAACCAACTCCCCTTGGCAAGTGGTCCGATCAATAAGGCTATCCAAACTCTTAGGGTTAGTGCCAGTGATAATACTAGTGATAATAACAATACGAACTCCAAATCTAGTTTAGACAGCGGCGATAGTGTAGATAAAAATGAACCACATTGGTTGAAATTGAAACGAGCAGCGATTTCCAAGGACCTTGACGCATGCTCGCTAACGCCGTCCAAGGACAGTATCGATGATGGCCGAGGTAAAGAAACTATTGAGGATTCCGCAAAGAATGAGAGAACCAAACCCAGTCTTGTATTGACGAAGAGAACAAAGCATTATCGGTATGTATGAATTCAAAATTTCAACTCAATTCACAGTTTCATCATAAAATAATTTCAAATTCAAGAGAAAAATATTCACAAATTTTTGCTCCTCACATCCCTTTTAGGTGGGAGGAAGAGAAGGAAATATCTGAATTATTTACCAAGATGCATCATCTCAAAAATGTTAATTTTTCAAGAATGAACTATCAGACCTCGTGGGATCAAGATCCCAGATTCTAGTGTCTTGAAAGTTGGATGAGGTATTTAATTCACACAGCATCTTGTCCCTCGAAGGCTTTTGTCCATGAACAAGATCGATTTGAGGCCCCTGAGGTTACCAGAAAAATTAGCTAGTCTGGGTATTACTTTATTTCTTTTGAAGTATTTTTCTATTCATCCCATTCATCATATATGTTTCGAATCATAGTAGAATCATAAAGACAATGGAAGTCCACACTGATGAAATTCACCACTTTCAAACATATGTAACAGGTGTAAGAGGTTACTGAGTTATCATATGCACAATAACTATTTTTTTTTCGTATTATTTTTTCCCAGGGCAACCACAAACTCCAACGCCTCAAATGAACACATTAGCTCCAAGATTATCATCATCAGGGCCTTCAAAGAGTCCTCTTTTACTAGTAGCTAAATCAGCTGCCCCAGCAAAATTGTTGAATAATAAAATATCTTTCAGGTGAGTAGGCCTTATCCATAATGTTTAGTTAATGGAGTGTTCGTATTATAATAATAGGGTTATTATCGTATTACATAAATATCGATTTTTGGTAAATGATTGAAGAAAACACATCAATAATAAATCATATGAGTTGAAAAAATCAAAATCTTGATGGTAATAATATCAGCCGTTTCCATAAAACACAAGAAAAGCCAATCTCAGTTTTCCATTGTTTTTCCACTATAACCAATTGAACATTACACAAAATTATGCTTGTTGAAAAATTGTCTGCAATTTTATATAATTGTGTACAATTGAGATTTTTTTTCACATATAGTTAGTGGGCTTACTTGAAAAATGGCTATAAATCAAATCATCTAAAAAAGAACAATTCGTTCCGGCCAGTCTCAGCTCCCTATACACTATAGGTTAATGGACTCACTAAAGTTTTGATTTATATGCCCACTGGCTATATGAAAAAAGTTTTCTTTCCTTATACGCGGAATTGGGCAAATTTCGGATATGCAGTTGGTTACTTCGTTCACAGGTAGATGGGGCGACGACAAACCTATTGTTTGTTGTATGCTTCTGCTTAAGTCGAGTAATGATACTCTGAAGGAATTTGATTTTCAATTATCGGAAATCATCGACTTTATGTTGATGATATATACTACCTTGTACTGACGAGTGGCCAAACAGCACGAAACCGGTCTGCAAGTGCGTTCCAATGATTGAAAATCTATTGCGGCAGTTGTATCGCCAACAGCATATGCAGAAATAACTTCAGTGAAGAATCCTGCACTGATACCTGTTGGATATAATCCAACGCCCTTCGTGGTATTAGCCAGGGGAGTAGTTGTTTTCTGATAGGTGTCAGTCCATTAACCTACAGTGTAGGGAGTTGAGACTGGCCTGAATAAATTGTTCTTTTAGATGATACAATTGAGATGCTCGATTTTTTTCAAAGAGTAAATGCATTAACATCAATAGTTTTATCCCAGCGAACCATCTGTGGTAATCAGCTTCATTATGTTTGGAAACTTTGAACGAGATCTCAGCTTCTGTCTGTTTCAAAAACAAGTTATTTGAGATAAACGAGAATTGAGTTTTTGCCGATCCTATAGATGGCGTTTTTGTACAAGGATTCGTCATACTCACTTCCCACCCACATTGTTCATACTGAATTGAAACGTATCATTCTCTGAACGAATTATTATAAAATATATGACCGATGTTTAGTATTTTTTAACAATATCATCTAATTACTGAGATCTAGATGAGGTGTGCGGCTTTACTTCATTCAAACAAATCAATTATACACAGATATATCAGCAGAAATGTTATAAAAAAGTCTCTCGATTTCTAACTTCACAAATCCAATAATTTGTATGCACCAGACCCTATTTGGAAACCCTACAGTCATCTATATTCAAAGTACGTAGGTAAATTGATGGTAAATTAGGACTGGTTTGAGGTCCTGAATATATTCACTATTAGATAATTGTATCCCAAATCCATTAATAGACAGAGCTGTTCAGATTTTACAGGGTGTCTCGGTCTAAACTTAAGGAAGTGGTCCTGCTGTTTTTACCAATACTTGTTATCGAGAGAAAGGTTTTTTGATTCACGAAAATTAAATATAATTGAAAATGACAAGTAATCGGATCTCGTTTTATATTAATAACAATATCAAAAAGAATATCCTATATCACGTGCTTCAATTTGAACCATAACTTTTGAGATACCCTCTATACAGGTATTCAGATTCAGATTCAGATTTATTCATCTTCAAAAACATTTACATCATAATTTCAATACAATATTACCTTTTCAAAGCAGAAATAGTCACCTAAGCGCAGTATGGCTTGTTTTGTGCTCTATTCCTACTTCGTCATGGTATACATATTAGTTTTTATATAAGTTTTCCGACAGATCACAACAATACATTTGTGTTAGTATTTAAACAATTGATGATTAGTGTCTACAGGTTGACATATATTATTGGAGATTGGATNTACAAATATGTATGCCATTTCCTCCAAGTTAATGTTTTCAACAATCAATAATGACCTGTTTCACAAACTACACCTAACAGTATTTTATTCTCTACGAAAAAGCTACTATGATAGTGAAACATGTGATATTTTTCGAAAATAAAGTTTGTGAAGATCAAATCTTATGAAATTACTATGGATCTTCATCAAGTAATGGCCGAGTCACTTTATGACTTGTCCTATACCTTACTAATCTCCACATATCTCCTGAAATAATTTATCTGAAATAAATTCGGTATTGAATTCTATTTTAATAGTTATTGAAATTAAACTTCAGTTTCTCAAATGCTCTAGTTCCACTGTATGAAAAATATAACAGGAACTTAGACCAAGAGCAGTCAATAAATACGTGACATGTGATATGGGTCGTTTTGGAAAATTTTAGATAATTTTATCCACCTGGGTGCTGTGAAATATATTTTTTCGTTAGAATGTATTGCAATATTCAATTTGTAGAGCGATGAATTATATGAAAATGAACTAATATATTCATATTCATGTAACATATCAATTCTTTTTTAGAATGGTATCTGTTTTTGCCCTAATATACAATTCAAATCGATACAGTTATAGATACGGATTTTCAGTATTAGCAGGACTATCAGTTGGGAACAGGATTCATAATTGAGAGATGTTGTTATCTGCGATGACAACTACCCTCCTGACTATTTGTGGAAGCATCCACAATAAGTTGAAGGATATAATTCTCGCATTAGCGAGAAGAGCACTTATTCTCCGTTGGGTATTTTGATATTCATATTACGTTAGAAAGGGGGAATGTTTCGAAATAATAATTTTCTCAGTACGTATGACGACCTCGAGACGGACATCAAAATTATTTTTGTTCTTTATTTAATACAACTTGTCCCAGAGTATATCTTCTTCAACGACGAAATATGTGGCTGAAAATATATTTAATTATTTCAGGCGGACAGCAGACGTACGTTCTGTTGGATACTCGGAATTATTTTCTTTGTCTCGGGAAGACGTTTTGAATGCCATGAAGGACTATCCAGAAGCTCAAGAAATCCTTCAAGCCTTGGGTCGGAAAAGGCTGATGGAAGTTAAAGCCTCCGCTCGACATCCGCCACATAAAGAGCATCACCATCATCATCACCACACCGTTGATGGAAAGGGTTTGGTTGATAAAATCAAAAGTGAAGCAAAGGTAAGTGGCATAATTCCAAAAGTCCATGGAATAAATGATCATTGTTTCCTAAAATCGCGTACCCTGAGAGTATTATATTGAAACTTCTCAGGGTATTGGAGGGGTGTTAGAGCTTGTTTATGATCCTCTTTCTATGATATCCCCTTCAATCATTATTTTAACATATTACTTCATTACTTCACTGTTCTACATTCCTCAACTTCTGCTCAAATCCAATCTCTGCTATTTGCAAATTGTTGAATTTTAATATTTCAGGGTTTGAGAAATGTGTTGAAGAAATCGAGGACACACCGCAGGTCTCAAGAATCTTTGGAACTCAAACCTCTACATACATCAAGCAATAACAATAATAAAGCTACATTGAAAAGAATGTCCAGAGTGAAATCCCATGATCTGAGCCAAGATGAAGCTGATAAAAAAGAGACTTGCCCCTCAGAACCTTTCATGTCCCCCATCGGAGCCGGTCTTCCATTGTTACAAAGATTGAAGTAAGAAATGAAGCAAATGCCAATGAAAAAACAGCTATAAAATATTGATATAGATCTATTCATTCAATGTATGACGTAAGTTTCCATAGTGAACGGTTCAACGTCACTGATTGGTTGAGTTCATAATACTGATGTTTATCAAGTATGCCAAGACTGGTCAGGTTCTTATAGAATCTTACGTGAACCTTCATTATAGATAGATAGATAGGTAAGTTTTCAAATTGAACATATGAAAACTTAAGTCAGTAAGGGACAAATATATTATTAAAATACAACAAAAGATTATCACAGGTTTATACATTCGTGGGAGTACGTTTTAGTATAACTCAATATTGAAGAAAAAGAGAAAAAAAAATAAGATAGGTGTCATAGATATAAACGCATTAGTCTAAAATATGTAGATATCAAAATATAATGAAAATGAAAATATACTCTCGCATATATCATGTCTATATTCGTTAGGATTATAAAAAATTTGATAGCTAATAGTAATATCTATCCTTCTTCTGTTTTCTGCAATCGTCATGAAGTTGCCATAAAAAATTCTTGCATCGAATAGGGTTCCATGTTACACAACAAATCGAAAACTAGAATTTTGAAAGTATACCGTCTGCCTTCTTCTCTGATTGTCAGTGGTAAATGATTATATAGTTTGATGGCCATATAGCGTGGACCTCTTTCTGTATTTCTGAGTCTATGTTTAGGAAGAACGAGATTCGAATTGTTCCTTGTATAGTACTCGCGTACTATACATAAATGAAAATAACACAAACATAAATATAGATCCCATATAAAGTAAGTAATTTATTACTTTTAAAAATTTCGCGACAGGAGTCTGTTTAATTCATGTTAACCATATTCTTTATTATACGTTTTTGCATAATGAATGAGTTTTGGCTGTATTTAAAAGAAGTTCATTTTGAATGAAATATGTTGAGGATGTAGAAACAACATTCAATACTTCACTTTCCAAATTCATATAGCAGTCAAGAAGTATAACAAGATTGGAATCATCAGCATACCTGACAATTTTGGTACTGGTATTTTTTTAAATTTCCGAATTGAACTTCATTCACGCTTTTCTTTCTGAAATTGAAGTGAAAACATACGAAATGTACCATTTGGAAACATTTTCTCTAATAATATTTCAATCTTCTATATGCACAATTGAATTCTGGAGTTTCTGCTAAGCAAAACTCATCCAAACTTTACAACTGAAACAGGCATAGTTTCCAAATCAGTGAACCATATACATATACAGACTAATTGATGGTTTTTACAGATTTGGAATATGCAAACTAGGTTAACTGAATATAAATTATTTAAACTCCCTTTTGCACCAGTGCTCTTCCACATTATTCACCTCTGGTTTAGACTGCTTAATGTTTTGTTGATTAATTCAGGAATACGCATCTGTTGTTGATAATGCAAATTACTGCCTCCAGGAAATAACCTCCAAGTTAATGTTTTCAACAATCAATAATGACCTGTTTCACAAACTACACCTAACAGTATTTTATTCTCTACGAAAAAGCTACTATGATAGTGAAACATGTGATATTTTTCGAAAATAAAGTTTGTGAAGATCAAATCTTATGAAATTACTATGGATCTTCATCAAGTAATGGCCGAGTCACTTTATGCCTTGTCCTATACCTTACTAATCTCCACTAGAGAGGATTGGATGCTGTGAAAGAAGGAAATACTAAGATATATATCAAAACACCTCCATGTTCTGGTTCAGGTATATGCAATCGCAGACCTTGCCCAAGGACCTACGAGAACGTATTCCATGCGATAATATTGGCCTTTCATTTATGTGTGGGGAGATTGGTAGATATATCAACGACTTTGAAAGCATTTGGCCTCATCAATAGTAAACGACCAAGAGATACCCTGCTCAATAGGAAGATTTAATAAATTGTCATCGGTCTGAATTCCTTGCCATACTAGCCTGAGAGGTAATGATTATTTTGCCAAGGAGAGCGCTGAAAGTGGTTTCATCAGATACAAACCTGTTACTGGCATTATTTAGGCTTTGCCAAACGAACACGGAATACTATGATTGCAGCCAGAGTTTTAGACTCCTGGTAGCATCTAATCCAAGGTTTCCATACACCTTTTGAATAATATCAGCAAATAATTGTTGAACTGCAATTAAACTGCAACAGAGATGAACTACGTTTTCTGACAGGCTTACTCATGGGTCAATGTCACCTGAAGCATCATATGTACTATCGAAAGATTTGGTGTGCTGTTGCTTTACGGAAAACGATGAAACAGCAGAGTACATACTCTACGCTATCTGACTTGAAATATCATTCTTCAAATGAGAGAATCAACTTCGTTGTGAAGCTTGATTTATTTGAAGATGTTTAAATTAATGTAATCCATAATAAACCTTTGCAAGTTGCAGTGTTCTGACGTTGAACCTAATCCCACCTAACTCATCTATTATCGATATTGATGATTTTTTCTTATCGGTCAGTATTTTTTGTACTGAACAACTCTGAGCTTCTGTTGATATTGATAGTCTTCTAGAACCTATGTAGATCTTGTTATATTCTCATAGCATTCAATAAGTTCAGTATTCGGTGTCATCGTTTCTGATTTATACATCACTACATGTATAGGTTCTGAAGCACTATCCGTATAATTTTTGTGTCTATCTTCTTTTAATCAATGTAATTTCCTCGCTAACATCTTCTAATTTGAGGCTACATGGTTCAGTAAACCGTAGCGCATACAATAAAGTATTTGTGCAAATCATTTTTCAAAAAAAAAGTCCAATTGAATATATCCGATTAGTTTTTTATTATTGGACTCAAGAACGAGTACAAGAGTAAGTTGTACACAATGTGATGTGTTTTTAGTTGAAGCCATCGATTGAAATCAATGAAAAATATTGAAAATTTGAAAGATACTTTCATTTTTGAAAGGAATATGCTTATAAGAGAAACAGGATTTTTTGCAATCTGATCAAAATAAATGAAATATAAACATCGGAACATTTGATTTTGATGAGTGGTAGCAATCCAATTCTATTTGTTCATTAATTCATTATACAAAACTCATAGTTTTGAAAATGATATCAAACTGATGCAAACTGTTTTACGAAGGTTGCTCAAAGAAAAACAAGATAATGAAGAGAGACTCAAGGACACATCTCCTCCAATTTTATCACCGACGTCTTCCACAATTCGATCGCCTCCGCCAATTACCGAGGAGTCCACAGAAGAAATGATCGGTGCAGGTTTACCTCTTCTTCAGCGTATCCTCATGCTGAAGGCGAAAGAGGAGAAAGCTGCAAAAGCAGCGAGAACGGGGGTAGGAGGGACAAAGAGTGTGACAGGGCAGTTGTTTAGTGGGATCAGCCTGAGCAAAGGTTAGTATTCATCAAATATTCGATTATAACTTTGTCCATAACATACTCAATTCTTTACCACTTCAGGGTTTGTTGAGAGTCTTGGGCTATATTTGGTTCAATAAGTGTCGGTCATTCTCTCTTTCTCACCATTCTCTTGCCGTTGTTTCACCTCTTCACCTCTTTTTTCCTTATTTCTGCGTATATTCCTCGAATCTCATTTCAGTTTTTAGTCGATCTTTGGAATTTCTTCCTGACGTTTCGCTGGTGCGAAAGTTTTATACATCTTGAGTTCATCAGAGACAAACTCGCGCTAGTGGAACGTCGGGAAGAAATTTCAAAAAATTTACAGCTTCAAACCCGAATGAAAATAATGATATTATCTCAGCATAATATCAATACATGTAACGAATCATTTTTTAGTCAGTAAGATTTCATGTGAAAGAATAAAATATGTATGAAGATAATTATGAGTATGATGGTGATGATACCTTTCACAAAATCCCATTAGAGTAATCCTTATTTTATACTCACTGTAACTTATTAATTTCATCGGTTTCATAATGCATCACTTCATGTTTGTCTCCTCTCCTGAATTCAAAATCGAAGAGGGTTATATTCACAACATATGTAACTTTACGTCAGTTCTGACTTCCATTGTCTAACAAGATTCTACTATAACTCGAAATTTATGGAAGAAGAAATAAAACTAGAATGAATAACTAAAATATCAAATATATCAAGCAATGAAACATGAAATAAAAATACATTGAAAACGAATAAAATAATCAAGATACGAAATGAATGAAAATTACTGCAGAGTAAAAAAAAGAATAAAAATAAAAATGAGCAATAAATTAATTGAAGAATTGAAACAGATTTCAAACCAAGATATATCTCGACGTTTTCATTATTTCTCTCTGCTTCTCCGTGTAAGCAGGAGTTGACCGTTTGGCGGGAGTTGAACGTTTTTCGCTTGATTAAAGGTCTACGTTAGTTTGGCTGAATGCGTCGTTGAACATCATATATGCAGCTTCTTTGAACTTTCTCTTAGGCCAATGTTCCTCCATCTGGATGATCTCAGCTGGGGACCACTCGATGTTATGTTGATGAGTTCAAACTTGCTTAGCTATTCTTGATTTGCTGATTTCTCCTCGCTGTGTGTTTTTCTTGTGCTCGGCAATGCGGACCTTCTT
Organism: Leptinotarsa decemlineata; assembly: GCF_000500325.1. NCBI lineage: Eukaryota > Metazoa > Arthropoda > Insecta > Coleoptera > Chrysomelidae > Leptinotarsa > Leptinotarsa decemlineata. Next base: position 10,237 of record NW_019291475.1, on the reverse strand, counting down.
ACTTTCACCGATATAGGATCTGGCGCACTCACGTTTAATGCAATTTCTGGTATCGCAGTCTGCGTTTGATGGCCTGGTTTTCTTGAGGCTGCTACGGATGGTGTTTCCGGATCTGTAGCAGGGTCTGATATTGTACTTGGACCCAATTCTTCTCATCCTTTCAGACAATCCTCTGACGAAGGGAGGTACAAGCACTGGTTGAGACGGCTTCTCTTCCTTGCGAGGCTGTTGCTGTCATCTAGTCAATGTCTGTCCCACCATCACTTTGGAGTAAATATTTCGCTGAAGATCTGTTTTGATAATGCCCAGTTCCTTCTTGAGATGTGTCTTCATATTGTAGAGCTCGAAAGCACGATCCACTAGAGTCTTGTTGATTCCTCTTTTGGTGGATTGATGGTGATTGGATTCGTGATTCAGATATTCAAGCTATTCATTCTGATTTTATTTTTTTTTTCATAAGTTTCGAATCATAGTAGAATCATAAAGACAGTGGAAGTCCACACTGATGAAATTCACCACTTTCAAACATATGTAACAGGTGTAAGAGGTTACTGAGTTATCATATGCACAATAACTATTTTTTTTTCGTATTATTTTTTCCCAGGGCAACCACAAACTCCAACGCCTCAAATGAACACATTAGCTCCAAGATTATCATCATCAGGGCCTTCAAAGAGTCCTCTTTTACTAGTAGCTAAATCAGCTGCCCCAGCAAAATTGTTGAATAATAAAATATCTTTCAGGTGAGTAGGCCTTATCCATAATGTTTAGTTAATGGAGTGTTCGTATTATAATAATAGGGTTATTATCGTATTACATAAATATCGATTTTTGGTAAATGATTGAAGAAAACACATCAATAATAAATCATATGAGTTGAAAAAATCAAAATCTTGATGGTAATAATATCAGCCGTTTCCATAAAACACAAGAAAAGCCAATCTCAGTTTTCCATTGTTTTTCCACTATAACCAATTGAACATTACACAAAATTATGCTTGTTGAAAAATTGTCTGCAATTTTATATAATTGTGTACAATTGAGATTTTTTTTCACATATAATTAGTGTGCTTACTTGAAGAATGGCTATAAATCAAATCATCTAAAAAAGAACAATTTGTTCAGGCCAGTCTCAGCTCCCTATACACTATAGGTTAATGGACTCACTGACTCACTGCCGCAATAGATTTTCAATTATTGGAACACACTTGCAGACCGGTTTCGGGCTGTTTGGCCACTCGTCAGTGCATTCGTCCATTAACCTACAGTGTAGGGAGTTGAGACTGGCCTGAACGAATTGTTCTTTCAGATGATTTGATTTATAGCCAGTCTTCAAGTATGCCCACTTAACTTATTCAATTCGTTTCGGTACTGCTTAAATTCGTGGCTGGAATTTTTGTTCAAACAATGTCCAAACAATGACAATTCATATTCCTCACATCGAAGGGTATACAAATATGTATGCCATTTGATTTTTTAAGTTTTCGAATTATAGGTTTTCTAGTGTTTTGTTGACAATTTTTGCCCGGAGATTGTGTGTGTGAATACGTGTAACCTGGTCTCAATCAATTGTTTTCATAGAATAAAATGAGAAGATAGGTACTCAAACATTGATGTAAGTTTGAAAAAATTCTATCGGCAGTGAAAAATTTACCTTCGAGCAAAGCAGATTTGAGTTATCAATTTTGAATCTCTCTCCAGCTTCCGGAAAGAACATTCCCTGCAAGCGGTCGTCGATGGATATTTCTCGAATACTTTTACCATCAACGGTGTTGTTCCTAAGGGATCCATATTTTGTCTTCAACCCTCTTTTTATTGTATATCAATGACTTATTGGAGAAAATCAAGAATCCAATATATTGCTTTGCTGACGAGATCACACTTGTCTCGTCGATGAGAGCACACTTGTCTCGTCATTTCATTTGGATTCTGTGGAATGGAATGGAATGCACATCGTCACCGGCAGCAGGAGGTTGCATATCTTAATGAGGATCTAAAGGTGATTTCGATTTGGGGTGAAAGTAAACAGGTTCAATTCAATGCCACGAAAATCCAGGCATCGGTTTTCTCCAAGAAGATAAATGTCTCCGAAACGGATATAATATACTCAGGTCAGAAAATTCCGCTTTCTGCTTCGATAAGTTTGTTGGGGGGGTCAAAATGAACATCAGTATGTCTTAGCATGATCATGTCGCTGGAAGTGCAAAAGCTGCTTCTCAAAATCTTGGAATACTGTTCCGAACCAGAAAACTGTACACACCTCAACAACCTTTGATGCTTTATAAAACTCAGATTAGACCTTCTTTGGAGTATTGTTCTCGTGTATGGAGCTCCGCCCCTAAGCATACCCTGAAGCTGCTGGATTATGTCCAGAAAAGAGCCATCCGCCTGATTTGTGCCACGAATATAACTTGCAACCTTGATAGTCTGGTACATCAAAGAAAGGTTGGAGATTTTTCTCTCTTTTATAGATGCTTTCATCGTTTTAATTCAATTCAGTACATCTCTAACTACACTGTTTAAGAACTCTTTCATTTGGAGAACTGCGTTTATATGGAAATAACTTCCTGAGTTTTTCCAAATGAATTCAATATTCAGCGATTCAAATCCGACGTTGATCGCTACTTTCGCACCAGCACCATTCTTAGAGTGCCTTAAGGATTTTTTTATAGTGTTAAAAAAAAACATTGATTATTGAGTCACCATTCCTCGTTAATCAAAAAGAGCGTTTTCAAAATATTGGTGGTCGTGACTATTAATAATCAAATATGTCTCGGATATAATGGAATCCCAGATGATTTCACAGCAGAATTGACTCCATTAGTGTTTCTGGTATAAAAACAACATGGTGCATAAGTAGCGTTAACTTTTGTTATGGTACAATGTTGGTGAATCCCCATCTCACTATTATCATCAGGTAGTCGGTAATTGAAGTGATTCAAATCAAAATAACACAAACAAATACATATGGAGATATGGAAAATTTCAAATCCACTTCTTCAGCTACACTGAACTACATGATGTTATATTTTTTTTGTTCAAGGTTTATCGATTTCCTAAAACCACATCGAACGGTGCCATGTTATACTCGTTACAGGTTTGGATGACTACACTGTAGATAATCCATTTCATATAGTTCAAGTTGGCTAAAAAAGCTTACATAGTATGTCAACCACTCAAAACATTCATCTTGACAAGATTAGTTTGGAAAATGGTAGATTATATGTATATACACATACATATATACACGGCAAGGGTCAAGATAAGAGGGAACAGAATCTGGGTTGGTGGGTTATGGTCTAGAGAAACTTGTAATACCAAACGTTTCGTCTGCTGGAGACATCTTTAGAAATCCCAGTGAACTCAAAACAATCAACTCGCTAAGCCTATCCAAGGAAGAAATGAAAAATTAGTAGATTTCAAACCTTCTTAGATCATTCATCCATCAACTGATCGATATAAAGTATAATTTTTGAAATAATACAATAGGTTAGGGTTAGGTTAGGTTCAAATTGAGTGGGTCTATTCGACCCTCCACTACAACCCTCAAGAGTTTATTGTGGCTCACACCAATTCACACTCGGCCAAATAAACCCAGCTTTTTAACGAAGCCGATTAGTTTGTATGGTGAGGGGTCTTTCAGACCTGATTCGGTCCCCACCGGGGCAGGCACAAAGTATATACTCTGTTAGGTAGTCGGATAGTCAAGTTGCAAGATTCCCACCTTAACACCAACGACAACCTTCCAATATGTGGGTTTTTGCACGTCAGCTACATGTGACGATGCCTTAAATTCAGCCATGCAGGGCTTTTTTGCCTCTGGTTTTGGTGAGTCATCACTCGAGCGCAAACATTTGCTAACCTGCTCATGGGGGGTTTGTTCCCCCACCTCTGAGAGATTCTGCGTACGGCGCTCAATAATTTAGCGCAAGGCGGTTTCATAAGTTATTCCGCTCTTGATAGACGAGTCAGTCGTTTCCTGGCTGAACCACCAAACCTCTTTTCAAGGTTCAGTTGTTGGCAATACTATAGGACCAAAAGGCTGTTCTTCAGAGGTCTTCGTTTTCATTGTAGACTGAGTTTTCTTCAACGAAAAAGTATCGATACGTATGTATAATATGTATAATATGTATACGTTGTTCTTTTCGTCAACACATATACACCTTTATCATTTCCAATCATTATTTTCTTTCATAGTTCCACAACTAGCATATGTTTTTGTGGATTATCACTCATATTTTCATTCATTTATAGTTCATTCATGATATAATACTATGTGAATTATGTACAAAAAATATCATCAAAACCATTTACGTACCTACTTAAATTATTACGTATTATATAACGTATTGTTCTAGTGAATAAATACATTACTATTACATATATATGCATATCGCACTGATACTTGGAAAGAATTGAAAGACGAGTTTGGGGAAGATTTCATAAAAATTGTCAGTTGGTTGGAGAGTAGGTTACTGACAATCAATATCAAAAAGCTCACTTTGTACCTTTTATTTTTTTTTTCAACTAGAATTTGCTGAATTATGCTCAGTTGGATTTCCATAATAACAATGACATAATGACTATAAATATGAAATGACATATAAAATATCTTGGCTTTGAAATGTTAGGTGGAATAAGCATGCAGAATATGTTGCGAATAAAGTTTAGGTTTTTCAAAAATATTTTTGATATAGCACAGCTACGAACAATATATTTCAGTCTACAACAGTCTTATATCCACTATGGAATCATTGTGTGTTTTAGGGTTATCAACGTGATTATACCTATCCGCCTGAAACACTTTCCAATGAATCTAATTTTTTTACATGTAGACATCTGTACTTCCTGAGTCTTGCAATGTATCGTAGAATGTATCATATCATAGAATATACACAATACTAGAGATTTAAACAAAAAACTTCAAGAATTCCTGAAGTAGGCACATCACGAAGTCAAAGATTTCTCTCATCTCTGTGCCCTATTATTAATGCAAAGGTTCCATTACAAGTAAAAACAGATTCAAAAGAGAACTGAAACTCAGACTGAATACTATAATAATATGTAAGATAAATGAGATGATATTGAAAAGAAAAAAATTAAGTAGTGATACAGAAAGACAAATCACATATTCTCAGAAGTAAGAGTGTAAATATTTACAAGTATGAATGGAAATAAATTCACAATTTATCATCTACATCTGCTTCATGAGTATATTTGTTCTTGTGTTTTAATCCACATTCGTTATTATTGTTCATCATGTAAGGCACTCTGTAATGTTTCATTTTTCTGAACAAGGACTTACCAATATAGAATAGACAGCAACTTTGCAAATGTGAACTCATAATAATAATATCCTTCACTCATCGACAAGAGTAATAACAAACAAATAGAAAAATAACGATGAAAGCCCAGTTGCGCTTGACCTGAACTTAACCCAGTGCAATAGCATATCACAAAAAAATCATTTACGGTATCCATACTATCCATTTAAATTCAAGTGCAGTTTCAGTTTCCTCTTGAAGTTATATAACGTGTAGTGTTTGAACTCACCGGGAAGTGCATTATAGAGGATCACTGAATTATATATGAAACTTCGAGTGACACAAGCTGCGGAGTGTTTGGGGATGATAAATTTACCACGATTTCTGGTTATATAGTGACTCTGTGCTTCAAATATTACGTATATATCAAATAAATACTGAGGTTTCCTTTAACGGATGAATTTATGAGTTGTAACAAAGAGGTGAAGTTGCCTATTAATCAGTCTGAGCCAGTCAGACCAGATTCCTCAAATTTAGCTGAGATATATCATGTCCGATTGTAATATGGCAAACCCGAAGTAAGAGACTGTGGATAATATCAGTGCTTCGCAAAGCTTCAGTTTAAGCCTGGATGTTATCAAGTCCCTATTTCGGTACTGCTGCCGTAAGATATCATAGGATTTCTGACAAATTACACTAATATGCTTGCGAAATAGTTACAAAAAAGTATGAGGTCACTGAAGTCAACTGTTGAAAATAAACTTAGAAATAATTTTGGCTGAAGTTGCAGTTGCAGCCAAAGCTTTCTGTATATTTCACACCTTCGTCAGGATAACAACAATAATAAGATTATATATTTTGTAAAAATATATAAACGTGGATAACTCACTATGGTGAGGATGAAATATGAAATGGCTCAGAAGCGAATAGAAAAAACATAAAATTATAAAAGTTAATCGAAATTTGACCGACATTGTCGAGTATAAAAATTGTGAATACTGCTCCATATTTTCCCTCATCATTTTTTGTAGGTATGTGTAAATTTTCCTTAGATTTTCAATACCACTTTTTTATTCATTGAGTATTCTTCCTGACTGATATGTTTCATTTTCGAAAATAATCTTTTTGTTCTCTATATAAAATAGGTGGATTTCCAAAATTCATACTATGATCCTCTGAATCAACATGCTCTCTTAACGCAAAAGAATTAACATTCGTCTACAGTCGTTTTATGCGAAGTAATGCAACTACTTAGATTTTGCTATGCCAAAGTATACTAGATTTTCTAGAAAGTAAAAACCTACCTCCTACCTACATATTTTACACTGTTTAATGGCAAATCTGATATAGTCGTGATGATAATGGCGGTGATTTTAAAAACGGATGTCAAAATCTCAATGTTATTCTGAATATTTCAATAATTTCTACAATATACATTATACCTTGTGAATTTATTAACGTTTTGTCATGCGATGCGGAATTTATTAATAGGTAAGGAAGTCAATTGCTCGCACTTTGGTCGCTTTGCAGCTAGCTACATTAGATCTCTAGGGGGGAACTGCCCCCCTCCTGCCCCTCGTTGGCGACCCCTTGAAAATATATATCTTTACCTTCACTAAATACATATAATTGTAAATGACTGAATATTTATTCTAGGTCGATAGACGACCTGTCACCGGAGTACGGTCCATTACCCTTCGTCAAGAAGCTGAAAATCCTAAACGAACGGCAGAAACTTGAAGAACTGGAATTGGTGATGAAAACCAGGAGCTTTTCTCTGGATATTCCAGAAAACCAGAGTGTTGACAGCGAGACTTTGACCAGATCCCATTCGGAGGGATCTACCATGCATCAAGATAGGAACTTTCTTTCAACGCCTTTGATATCGAGTCCATTGCACTCATCCAACGAATCTAATGAAACTTTGGAGAGGCGGAACTTGAAATCGATTCTGAAAAAGTTGTCAGAAGATACAAAGGATAAGGATATAAAAGAAACGACTGCAACGATGCCGGAAAAACTCGATTCTACCGAATTTAGGAGGTAAGTTATTGGCGAAACGACATATTGTGTTTGGTATCATTTCTACTACATATATTTCATAGAAATGAAAACTTGTCTGAAGACTGTATCGAGGAGAGATACATACCTTTAAGAAAATCCCAAAACATTCATCTTTCCTTCTGCTAGATGAACGAGAAACATATGCGATACTAACCTATGGGAGGTATCTTGCATTTCTGCCCTCTTGGAAGCAGTCAACGGTCTTGCGAGAACCAGAGATGAATAAGTTGCCATTTCAGTACTGCTTGATCAAAATAAAGTTGATTTCGATTTGCTCATCAGTAAACTCAAGTTCATAGGAATCGATGACATTTCTAAGTGGATGACCAGCTATCTCACAGGCCGATCACAGAGGGTCAAACTGGATGATTACTCATAGTTCAACAACAACAACACTGGTGGCTCGTCAATACCGTAAGCGTGCCGTAGATGGTGATATAGCACTTTTAGAGCCGCGTTATGTCAATGGATATAGGCCGAGATCGCATATGCAGGACATGCTAATAGCAAGTGCATTAGGGTCTCGGACGCATCACGGCAGGCCCTGCACTTTGTATCAGGAACCTCTATCACTCGACTGCGGTAGATAAACCCCTCAGTTTCCGACTTCAGCCCACTCGATCTGAGGAAGCGAAAGTTAGGCGAAGACAAGGTCTTCAATGTTATCGAAGAAGACCCATGCATTGGCTTATCCTTGTGTTTCCGCAGAAGTGAGATGATCTTTGCGGCTTTTATATGAGCTTTTTGCTGAACGGGTTCCAACTCGGTGACAGAGTTGTGATCACCTCGTTCCGTGTCGAAAACTAAACCGAGTTCATCAACTACTCGAGCAGCTGCCCTAAAGAGAAATGCTCCAATGAAGGGATCCGAACCCCTGACGACTTTACAGGCTACTTCACTTCACTTCAGAAAAGGCAAGAGATTCCTGAGTGATCACACTAATTTAGGAGAAGCTGGTGCATCCCAACCGCTTAATTTTTCAGGATAAACGATTCCACAGAAAATCTTCAGGAAGACTCTTTGAAGATGTTTCATTTGAACATTCAGTGTCTCACTAATAAAGTTGACCAGTTGCAATTATATCTTGAAGATAAACCTCATGATATCATTTGCTTGGCTGAACATTGGCTAAATATAGAATGCTTGAATATTTTAAACATTCACAATTTTAATCATGCTATTGCAGAGAAACTATGCAACACGGTGCTGCAATATATGTAAATGGCAAAATAACTTGTAAACCACTCCCTTTAGAATCGTTTTGTGTTGAACAACATGCAGAATTTTGTGGAATCGTTTTAAGTGAACCTAATACTATCCTCATAACTACTTATAGGTCCTCTTTGTCCCAAGATTATAATTTATTTTTCAATTAAGTTGAATCAATTATAACAAGAATTTCAGATCAATACAAAAAGATAATAGTTGTTGGAGATTTCAATATTGACATTAATGAAATGAATTATATTTCTAGAACTTGGCTGAATATTTTAGATTCTTCTGGTCTAAAACCTAAGATCACTACTCGCACTAGAATAGGTCCCACATCTTCTAGTTGCATTGACAATATTATAACAAATATCCATAACTCTGAGTATGATGTAGGTCTTTGTGATCATTGTAATTCAGATCATATAGGGCAATACATACATATTCCCAAACAACAGATGTGTAACGTCGAGGTTAAATGGTACAAACAAATAAACCAAGCGGGTTCAAATGGTATGAAACAAGCTCTACAACTTATTAACTGGCATATTTTCTATGATGATAAAAATCCATTAGAAGTATTAGCAGAAACCCTCAATAATACTTATAGTAATCTTGTTTCCAAATTTTCCCCTTTGAAGAAATCTGAAAATAAATATGCCAAAAGACCAATAAACTTTTTCAATGATGATTTGCACCAAATGAGAAAGACATTGAATACACTTCAAACAGTCAGCATCTCTTCAAAAAATCCTAAAGATAAAGCTATTTTCGTAGAATACAAACGAAGATACCAAAGTGAAATAAATTTGGCAAAAAGAAACTCCTACGACAATTTTATTCAAATGTCAAATAACAAAGTCAAAGTTACATGGGGACTGATCAATTTTGAACAAAACTCTTCAAATATGGTCAATAACAAATAATACTACTACTATTAATCCAAACGAATTTAATATATTTTTTTCAAATATAGCCGAAAAATAATCAAATCCCTTCCAGCATGTAATAACAGTACATTAGACTATCTGAGTAGTTTTTCCAAACCCTGTGATTCTTTTTTCATGCTTCCTATGCTTCATGAAGATGTAGTGGACGCAATTCATAAACTTTAAAACACAAATTGTTATGACACTTATCATTTAAACAGTCGAATCCTCGAAGAAACTATAAACACACTTGTAGAACCTCTAACAGTTCTCATAAATCGCTGTTTCAGTGAAGGACATTTTGCGGATGTATTTAAAATCAGTAAGGTAATACCCATCCATAAAAAAGGAGACCCGAATTCTCCTGATAATTACCGACCTATTTCAATTATACCTTTTTTGGGAAAAATCGTTGAAATTATCGTTAAAGAGCGGCTAATGCTATATCTGAATAAACACAATATTCAACATGAACATCAATTTGGATTCATCAGAAATAGATTCACCACCGACGCAGTGCTTGAAGTCATCCAACAGGTGATTAGAAACGTAAAAAATGGAGACCATACGATTCTAACATTGTGGGATCTGAGCAAAGTTTTTGACTGTGTAAACCATCATTTACTGATAGAGAAACTTGAATTTTATGGTATCAGAGGATCAGCTTTAAAATTCTTCCAGTCTTATCTCTCATCTAGAAAGCAGGCAGTATACATAAATGGTAACTTATCAGATGAAAGGTCTATGAATAATGGAATACCTCAGGGATCC
>NW_019291474.1:51248-76327 GCF_000500325.1 Leptinotarsa decemlineata | reverse complement strand
GATTCGAAAGTGCATATAGATTATAACGACAAGGAGTCACATTGTCTGCTGTATAATTGTTCATATATAATCCATCTAGAGGACATTCGATGGCAAAATTTATTTCGCCTCTTTATTTTTCTGTTAGAGAGAATCTTTTGAAATGAATGAGTGAAATACGGGGAAACTTATGGATTTTTAGAGACTTTGTGCAATTTCTTCTCTTGCAACTCGAACACGTCGGTTTTCCATGACCATACAAAGTTTTGTCTCTTATGGAGAAATCCAAGCATTGTGATAAACTCAGTTGGCTAGTTCATTGTGTTATGAGGAGTGACAAATCCCAGAAAGAATCAAAGGTTACCTACAGATGTACAGTGTCCACAGTGTGTGCACTTCATCGTGTATTTCAATTGGACAACGAAATTATCTACAATGTACTCAAATAAATCAGCCATGACTCGTGTGCTTTTCGGCTGTCGCTCAATTTTTCGTTAATCTCCGTTAAAATCGGTTTGAGTTTCTTATTGGTTCTATCAACGTCATCATGTAAACCTTCTAAAAGATAACGAAGCAACTCCTGGGCGTTTTGATACGCATGACCCATGAATCGAGGGGCAAAACTCTGAATCTGACTTTTTAAGGAGACTGTGTTCACTGCTCTATCAAATGAACCTTCTGACCACAATTCCTTGATAACTTCTGCGATAGATCAGTCTGGAAAACATATCTCTTTCTAAAGCTGATTTATACGTGAAGCGAAAATGTCTACTCAAAAATACAAAAATTACTCTCTAGGAATAATCTATAAAGTATCAACAGGCACTTTATGAACCAAACATCACAGTAAGAGACCGCAGAAGATTCAGATTTCCCTAGTTTGCATTTTCATTGCATTGAATAATTGTGATAACATTGTTCAGTTTTGGTATTCGCACGCTCGTGCAGCTGTTTGATAATAACAGATATTTATTGATCGTAGAACATACAGAGTTATCTGAACTTCTGATGACAGAATCCATCCACTACTATTCTGTTATGCGGACACTTCAGATTCAAAACTTATTAAAGACAATGTTATTATTATTATTCATTCATACTATAGTCAAGTTACGCTTCGAAACGGATTTTCACCAAACGAACTCGCTTGCGACTTGTTTCGTTTTCAAAAACAGAAACAAAAACGTATTTAACTTTCGAAACTTGAATTCCACCAAACAGACAGAAACTAGTCTGAGTCTCTTATTTTGTTGTGAAATATTTCCTGTGTTTCCACCACACGCTCATGTTCTACAAAGGAAAATAAAATCTCATTCTTGTTTGAAATAAACAAAAATATAACAAATCAATGAAAATATCCTGCCTAATGCCGATATCGAAATTCATAACTACCACAGATCAACACATTAATAGTTATTTATGTATCAAGGGAATTAGGAGGGCCTTAATTACCGATGGCAAAGTTTGCGTCCCTCTTAATCTTTCTGTTAGAGAGAATCTTTTGAAATGAATGAGTAAAATATGGGGAAACTTATGGATTTTTAGAGACTTTGTGCAATTTCTTCTCTTGCAACTCGAACACGTCGGTTGTCGCACGCTCGTGCGAATACCAAATGCAGATATTTGTGTTATTTATTGATCGTAGAACATACAGAGTTATCTGAACTTCTGATGACAGAATCCATCCACTACTATTCTGTTATGCGGACACTTCAGATTCAAAACTTATTAAAGACAATGTTATTATTATTATTCATTCATACTATAGTCAAGTTACGCTTCGAAACGGATTTTCACCAAACGAACTCGCTTGCGACTTGTTTCGTTTTCAAAAACAGAAACAAAAACGTATTTAACTTTCGAAACTTGAATTCCACCAAACAGACAGAAACTAGTCTGAGTCTCTTATTTTGTTGTGAAATATTTCCTGTGTTTCCACCACACGCTCATGTTCTACAAAGGAAAATAAAATCTCATTCTTGTTTGAAATAAACAAAAATATAACAAATCAATGAAAATATCCTGCCTAATGCCAATATCGAAATTCATAACTACCACAGATCAACACATTAAATAAAGTTATAATGTCGCCGACCGTTTCCTAATTGTGGACATAGTTTACAAAATCACAGACAAAACACCGAAACTCTTTGTTGACAAAAACAGTCGCCCGCGACACAAAGTGTTTGAAAGTTTCTTATTTTGACAGCTCAAATTTTTATTTTGTCGAAATCGACACAATTGCTGTTTTGTTGTGGTTTTGTCCGCTTGGTGGAAACTCGCCATCTTTGTGAGATTTCACACTCAACAGTTTACAAAGCCGTAACACCTGTTTCACCATACAGTAGCTTCCTCAGGGGTGTTCATACTGAATGAATTCTACCTAATTAGTGCTTTATATAATATAACAAATGTATTTTCATAATCTAGCTAATTGTATCAGAGTTAAGGAATATACCCATTTATATATGAATTCGAACATTATAAAAAAAATGTTTTCAGTTCATTGATTGGTGCTGTTATGAACTAGTTATCGATATCCATATGAGATAACAGATTGAATAGAAGGAAAAAAATCAATTCAATTTTGATTCAAACCTATCGCTTCCAAATGTAATACGACATAGCCCCTATGCTAAAAGATAGTTTGCAAATGCAAATGTTGAATTGGTCTACACATTCAAGAAACTATTTCTTTGTTCTTTCATCCTTTTGGAATAGGTTCTCCCCGTTTGGCCAATATGAAATTGTGAGCAAGAACCACAAATCAACTTACATACTCTCAGATCCATCACATTTCATTTATATATTGTAGATATAATCACAAATGCATTTTTTCTACTGATATGGTGCCTCAACCAATGTCATTTCTCAGGTCTATGTGACAATGGACGCTTCAAAAAAGAAAGCTGGTATCTTATACTTAACAATTGAAGGGAACCCCAACCAACCAGCGATAATTTTATGATGTTTCCCAAGATATGAAGTCTATGGTTGTCATTACATACTTTTCATGTGTTCAAATCTTTCTCAATAAGGAGTAGAATGGAAATACTTATAAAATGTTGGTAGAGTGGTCAATGTATGTTTTCAAATTCTGATTATTGTTGACATAATCATTGAATTCCTTTGATAGCAGTGTATATTTTCGTGAAGTTCACAATTATCTTATGTTTCTAATAGTCAATTATAATGATAATGAAGATTAAGAGAGCTTGGAGAAGAAATCTTTTCAATTCCTTCAAATATGACATAAAAAATGTCAATAAATGATTTTTGATTCCGTAGTAGTTTATTGTATCAGTAATATGTTTGGTCAACTTGATCAAAGGCTAGTGGAAAATCATTGAATATGTAGTCAACTCTACTTTTTTTCAATACTCTCAAATAAATTCGTTGTGAAAGTTAATTACCATTCATTTACTTCTGCTGAAATCATGCACGTGAATTGATATATCATAATTTCCAAGTGGAAAAATATCTTCCTCCAATAGATTGATGGACTTCTGAAAATCTATCTAGAACAAAACATCATGTTTTCGAGCTGATCTTCCTTTAACAGTTCCCATACATAAGCGCGTTCCTTGTGAGGGACCTCATTACTCATATCTAAATAGATCAGTGTTACGAAACATGGTGTAATCTAATTTAGTTTCCTCGTAAAATTCCGATACAAGCTACTGCATGCCTCTTGTCATGAAAAATATCTAGATTTCGAGAAAATTTGAGCGGCGAGTGAAACTGATTCACTTTGGATCACTGAAGGTTGATGTCCAATCGAACTAACAAAGGTGAAGTAGTTTTTCATCCTCACCATCATTTTGAAAAAAAAACAAACATCTACAAATCAGTAGAAGTTAATTTTGAATTTGGGTCTATCATTTCTGAAAAAAGGTTATAATACTGTAGATATTTTTTAAGAATAATCCCAATTGGGATCCTTTCAAATCATATGAGAAATAACGAAATATTTCTCAATCTCATTCACTTAGGAGATTGGGGTGAGGCGTCCAATCTGACAAAAAACTGGTCACTACTATTTTCTTAATTCATTGGGCAAATGAAGGAAATTCACTTACAAAAAATATTTGATGTGGATAAATTTTGGTATAGTGCCAATGATAGCCATCAACGAGATAATCAATTTTATCTTGAATAATCCATTTTGAATTCTCATTTTTCGAACTCTTGCAGAGTGGAAAAGGAACTGTTATAATTATATTTTTATTTCATCTGATAATAGATAATATTTATCCAAACTGTACGTGAGAAATCATATCTTCATACAAGCACTTTTGTAGGAATCTATAGCTTTAAGAGTGGTCTGAATCTGCCGCAATACCATCACTCCTAGTACTTAATGTTTTCAAACACTTTTATATAGATGACACAGCAGCTCAACTACGTTAAAATGCCAAATTATTTTATTGAACGACGCCATTTTAACATGATAGCAGTTCGGAATACTGACATTAGATTAACGTATTCAAAAAATTTACATTAGATGAGTTGAATATATGAAACACCGCAAATATAGTGGTATTTACTGAAAATTACATAGATATAAAAAAATTATATTATTTATAACAACCTGAGTTAAGTTCACGACAAGAAAATGAATACGTCGACAAAGTGAATTTTTGTATAATTGGTATTTTTTTCCAAAAACATTATTAAATGAGTGGCGCCCTTAAATTTTACTGATATAATAGACTATAATATAATATACAATAAAATTTCATTTACATCAAAAATATCAATTTTCAAAGCACAAACAATGTCTTTAACAGTTTTGTAAGTACAAAAGTGAAATTATTGAAATCGCTTCAATCGTTCTTTTTGTTACTTTTTTATTTGTTACATATCTATTACATTGTCCTAGTGTCCAATACAAAATCACTTATCGCCTTGAAGAAAATATTTTGAACACTATTTCGAACTTATTTAGTAACTGCTTCCTGTAGCTTTATTTTATCGTTATTGTTTTAGGCTGCATTATATTTTGTAACGCTTACTTGGATCTATTAAGAAACTCTTATAGAATTATTTTTTGATTATTTTGTAAGTATCTTCACAAAACTACTTTTAAAGAGTGTTAGAAAAATTTTATGATCAAGAAATGCTTCTTTTCGCCCGCTTGAGTTCAAAAGTTTGCTACTGAGGAGATGAAGACAAGTGTACCTCAGGAAGTACGGTAGGTTTTCATGTGAGTTGAATCTCTGGGAGTATATCAGTACTTTTTCATGTATTACGTTGTGTAGCGTTCCTGTGTATAGTAACTTAGTAAATTCCACAACGAATGTTGGAACAGTAAAATCTGAATGAGAAAAAGTGATTTTCGTGTGATTCAATGTTCAATTGTTTGAAAGTAGTTATTTCATATTGCTTTTTTTCTAGTTGCATTTGAGAAAAACTTTTATGCATGATTCAAACATCGTTGTGAGGAGTTTATTTTGTATCACAAAAGCATTCTCAGGTCAACTTTATAGCAGATGAATGCCTCACCAATTATTGTAATAATTGTAGAAAAAAAATTGGAGGTTCATTAGAAACGCGGAAAATTATTGTCAGCAAATATTTACGAAAATCAGCGAAAAACATGTGATGTAGAATCTAATGAACTGAATACTTCTTGTTCTACAGCTGAAAACTTCGTTGGTAAATCAGAATTTTAACATGATAATTAAAATTCCTGCAGTGTACAGCTGTATAAAATCCATTTCGTTATTTGTCGACTTTTGCGGGAGAAATAACATCTCATAGTAGGTCGGTAGTTGGAATCTCTATCATTTGAAGGTAATGATCCTACTCCCTTCCTTTCTTTGGAAGATTCCCTCATCCTTTTTTTGTATCAAGATGGAGTAGTAGAAAGTCAAAAACTTTCTTTCCCAAAAATTAATCACTCCTAAAAATATAACCCCTTCAATTCAAACTATATAAGTATGTCTCTTTTTTCTTTAGGTATAATATGTGACCTACTATTCCATATTGTAGATGATTTTTTGAAAATCAAACAAATCATCATTTTTCTGTTACAATAATGTATACCCGTAGGAAACATAAAGCAATTCAATTGTATGAATACCGCATGTCCCAAACTCTTACGATTTGTTTTCACTGTAATGATCTACTTATTGAGTACCATTCACTATGAAAAACTGACACGAAACTTTTTGCATAAGCTCTCTCTCTCTCTCTAATAAAACTCTTCTTGTAATCCAAAATGTTCAAGGATATAAAGGTTTTTATATACATGGGAGCTCTGAGCCCTTCTAACCCCCTATGAATTTAAAAAAAAAAATATGAAATTGATATAGTAACATATTGAGGTTGAGTGGAAGAGAGCACTTGTTTGTTCACTGTGGTATCGACAAAATCTTACTCTGCCTTTTGGTAGACCTCCTCCATGTGGTTGTTCATTTATCTTGTGTTACTTATATATTTTTCTACCAAGAAAACGTTTTATTATTATTATTATATCATCTAAAAACAATTTCACGCCATTTAAGATGGCTGCCGAGGTTGCAGTTGGAACGTTTGCAGATTGTAACCAAAGACGACCACGGAAAAACCCCGGAAACTAACCAAAACATTGACGCCAGCCGAAAAAGTCTACATTCCTATAAAAACAATTTATTAGGATATTGTCAAGTTCAAGATGTCACTGATTCTTTCATTGACAACATGAAATTCGAAACTTCCACTTTTTCCAACGTTCCTGCACTGTAATATCCAGTGAATGTATTGGAAAGCCACAACTTTCCCGGATAGTACCACAATGGACAATGAATCATATCCAGAGCCCAAAAACGAAGGCTTTGTAATCCAGATGTTTAGATCTGCGCTAGATTTCATCATCGGTATCATTACTGCCAGGCTAAACCACTAATGGACTGTTGGACTCAACTATCCCTGAAAGACAATCGATATAACACACTCGATTATATGCTCATTCAGAAAACTTATTTTAACTGAACTAATTTTGACTGCGACTCAACTTTACCGGACCTCAGATCATTCTCAACATTCATTGAACAGAAAGGAACATTTTTGGACTCAAAATTATTATGAAATAGTGTAGTAATAACTCTACTATTGTCAGTTAGGATATTGGTGTCCTCAAATTCTTGAGGAATATGAAGGTTAACTGATATTGAAGTGAACAAAAGTTGAATCATTCGAATGAATAATACCTGGGCTGAAAAGTCTCGGGCTTAACACATAGATGGCACTATTCCTCCGTTTAATCGAAACAATGGCTTGAAAAGTATTACAAGAACTTCGCTCCATCAGAAACAATAATTGAACGATGATTTGCTGAATTCAAACGTGGTCGTAGAGACCCCGATGATGCAGAACTAACGTCCAAATGAGGCAGTAACAACAGAAAACATGAAAACAATCCACTAAATCGTTTAGAATGATCGGGAAGTGGAATTGCGTGAGCTAGCTAACATTGTAAAGATATGAAAAAAACGTGTTGTATTTATATTCTGTTCAAATCTGTTTAAAATATGTTTTTCCGTTAATCAGCTGTCGCCCCCATACGAACGACAACTTTCAGAAGTTGAGAAACTTGTGCGAGCTAAGGACTAACGAGGTCTTACCTTTCAACGTGTGATTCCTAACACGGAGCATGAGCATTTGACTATGAGAAAGCTCTCTCCAAAGTGGGTGCCGCACGAGCTCACTGTTGACCAAAAACAAGAACGTCTTGATGATTCTGAGCATTGTTTGACCAAATGTAAACCTAACAAACCGAAATGTTTGCATCGGCATGTGACAATGGATTTAACATGGATCCATCACTCCGTTCCGGAATCAAAACGATCGTCATCGGAGTGGAGAGCAACTAGTGAACCTCGGCATGAAAGGTTATGACCTCAGTTTTTTGAAATGTGCGTGGTGTAGTATTCATCGACTATCTTGTGAGGGAAAAAACAATCAACAGTGAATACTATATAGCGGTATTGGAGTTTTTGAAGGCCGAAATTGCAATGAAAGTACCGCATATGGCAAAGAAAAAAATATTGTTCCAGCAAGACAATGTACCGTGTCACAAGTCAATCATAACAATGACAAAAGTACATAGGTTGAGCTTTAAATTGCTTCCACATTCACCGTATTCGCCAGATTTGGCTCCCAGTGACTACTGGCTGTTCACATACTTCAAAAATATGCTCTCCTGTGAGAAATTTAGCCCGAATGAAGAGGTTATTGCTGAAACTGAAGCCTATTTTGAGGCAATATATACATTGTTTTACAAGAAAGGTATTGAAATGTTGAAGCGGTGCTGAAAAGACTGTGTGGCTCTTGACGGAGATAACGTTGATTAATAAACACGTTGTCTTTCTTAGGCCTGAGGCTGTTCAGCCCATCTGATGTACGCCTCAGTATTTCATCTGCTGATCTGATAAAATTTTAAATGTTATGTTGAAAGAATGTAACTTGAGAAACAACTGACTGAATCGACTGAGCCTAATCTTGTTATCAGCCTGTGCATTACACAATATAAAACGTACATAATTTTCACTCAAACTCACATACCTCCTTATAAAGGATATTCAAATATTTCTCTTCATTTAAAATCGTATATTACAAGTGTTTATTTCCGATCTTTCCTCAAGTACATGAATCTCATGAATTTTCACCGAATTTTCCTGTCACATGGTTCTTTAGATAACGGCATCGAGTTTCAATTTGGAAGTCAGCCTCGCCATCACGAAGTGAAAGCATAAAAAAGTAGGCAGGTTCCTAATTGGTGTGGTTCCCGTGCTTGGTTCCCACGAACCATACACCCACACGACACGTGCTTACTCTTATCTTTATCTCCTCCGTCCATCTCGATAATTCTCTTTTTTGTTTTGAAATGAATTGTTTACTGTGTGGCATGGTCAGCTCTGGTTTTTGCAAGGGGCGATAATAACACGCTTTCTGGAGCTTTGGAGCTACTAGTTTATTTCAGGAAGTTTGGCCGCAGGAACAGCATGTTTGCGGTTTGGTTTGATGTAGGAAATAACCGCTGATGAAACATGAAACACGATTTGGATAGGTCTTTTATGACTTCCTGAATCATCTAGAAGATTTATGAAGTTAAATATCATTATCATAGGATTGAATTTTGTGTAGTGTTGCGTGAAATTGAAATATGAAAATTAGTCTACAGAAAATGATTTAATTCTGTTTATCTACTATAAACTGCATGCCATTTTCGAATCTGTCGCATTTAGGCATTGTCTGCAGCTACAGTCTTCGGTATGAAGCAGCTCTTCAGTTCTTTCCTAAGTTGACTTCTTTATTTATTGTGTGTGTTTTTGTTGTCCAATTTTGTAGTATGGCTCGGCATCAATGATTTTGTCAACCCCACAGACGGTTCAGTGACATCACAGTTTTTTCATCCAGTGACATCCAGTGATAATTTCCGAATCACCTCGATACCAAATATTTTGCCAAAAATTCTTCCATCTCGCAAACTTTCATTTTTGTGATGAATTGTTGTGAATTGAGTACACCTAAACTACTTTGCCAAATTGATAGGGTTTCGAGCTATTTTGGGGATATTATATATAGGGTAACCTGTAACTGTGGGGATTGGTCACACTAACATGAATGACTTGTGAACTTTTGACATGTACTGTTGGATTAGGTACAAACTCCTGTCTGAGTCAGACTTATTAGCAGATAATTGTAAATGTCTGATCACCTTGACAGAACGACCAGAGAATATATGAGTTATCTTCAAAATTGAAGAGACAGGTGAATGCAAACAGGCTTTTACATACCTTCGAAAGTTTATACATAAAATGTAGATAGTTACAAATAGAAACCAGTAGAAACCAAATAATTATTGATTATTACCATATGAATTAGAACTCCAAAAATTTGCACAATAACCTAGGCACACAATCAGTAAAGAATATAACTTAGTTGTAAGATCTAGTTTTAGTTATCTCATGATGATGATATCTTGGTTAGTGAAATGCGCGTTGAGTGTTTTTGTTATGGTGTGGAAAAACTGTTTATCAGAAGTACTTCGAAATCATGATCGGTAAAAAAGTTCGATATTCGATCATCCACATATTTCGAAATTTCCGTTTTACCAGATTCTATTGTAGCTCTCTGAATTTTTCATCATTCCCTTCCTCATCATTGTGAGATGTGTAAGAGTTAGATAAACAAGTTTTTTGTCAACTCACGTTGTTTCGTCATTTTTGTTATTCCCAAATAAGTAACTGTTTTCACCATATCTACTGTTAGGATAGTGGTCACCTGTTTTATCCCCGACCATCAAAAATAGTTATGATAGTATGTATCCAAGTATCGTATCTGGTTTCAACTTCCACGAATCGTCATGCATAGCTGACTTACATATATCATATGGGAAGGATGCTACGATCATAAGGGTGGAAATCCTGTTCTTTGAACAATGATTGATTACCAGTTAACTGAAATTCCTTCACTATACCACCATGGCTGTCAAAGAGAATATTCCAGAGGTACAATTCCTGAGCTGCACATTCCGGTACGGATGGTAACAGATTACTTGAGATGATCAAAAAAGTGTCTTCTGGTCGGAGGGTGCATTTAGTACTCTGTCGGCACAGGAATATTCCTTTCTTAGCCACCCATTTGTGTTTTTTACTTACTCGACAGAGGTATTCGCAGATCGATTAGATCCTGACTAGATTAAAGGCAATGTACTGTTATCTATACATTTTGAAGTGAGTTCTTCTTCGCAAACAAATTCAGGCTCTGTTAATAGATCACATTCCCACCACGCACCTGATCAGGTTTCAGCTCATGGCAGAGTACCATTTTACAAGCTGACTTGAAAGATAATTTACCCATTTGAGTAATTGACTTCTTTAACAAACTGAATTTATTGGATCTAGTTATAGGATAAAATAGCCTCAAAAACTGACGAGAGTTGAAGTGTACAGTCGAATAGACCCATCTCACATTGGAATGTAACTATATTAATTCAAGGACCTTTTTTGTTTCTGATTAATTCGGCCGTTACTTGATGAAGATCCATAATAATTTCATAAACTACACTTCACGATTTGATTTCCACAAAACTTTATTTGAAAAATTTATCACGACATGTTTCCCTACTCCGTTACTATAAAAACTCATTGGGTACAAGCCAATTTTCAGATTTGCTTTTGTTTTTGAGTGTTTGTTAATATGAGTCACATCTAAACTTACATCTACTTAATACCTTTCAACATCTTGCATAGATTTCTGCTTATATTTGAGATGTTACTGTTGAAGTTATCGTTCTGGTGTACTTCGTTTTTTATTCTGAAATAATCGATGTATCATCTCTTCCTACCTCTATTACTTTTTTGTAAGCGTTAGCACTAGTCATAACACTAGTGCATAAAATGATTCGTCGTTATTACCAGTGCATTCTTGATTATGACGAGCACAATAGTCAACTGCCAGGGTTAAATCTGCACACTCATCTTATTCGCAAATATATAATTGTTCAAAATAGTTGATATCGGCAAAACTCCTAACGAAGTCTCTTATAGATAAACCAGGATGTATTGATAACTGGTTAGCTTAGACCGGTTTCGAGAATAAACAAAATATTTTTTTATCATAGCAATGAAAAAAACGTATAAGAATAGTCAGTATCAAGTTTCACGTCAAAAAGTTAAACCAGATTTACGCTTTAAAATTTGAAAAAAAAAGGAAAAGAAGTGTCTGTATCCACAGGGGTTTAGAAGTAAATATATTTACAAAAATATTCGTAGTATCCTTGGGGATTGATGTTCTTCGTATGCAACCGTGAAAAAGCGAAATACAGGCTTTGAAAGAAGTGAATTTTCATTGATTTGAACTTGAACGAAATTTCTTTGCTCAGTTTGGAAAAACGGATTTATCGAGTTATGTTGTTACAATGGATGAAACTAGGATATATTTCAATAACCCAGAAACAAACAACAATCGTTGTAATGGATTTTGAAAGTCTTAAGAAATTTGCCGTTCAAAATTATACTGGAGAAGTTCTTGAGACTTCCAGAGAGTAATCATGATTGATTTTTTGGAAAATAGTATGCACGTATATCACAGTTCATATCACTGTAAACAGCACAAACGTGCTGGGCTGAATTTTCTAGTGCATCGTCTTTTGACTTTTCCTCTTACACATGAGAGGTTCACAAAAGAAAAATGTACAATACAGGAAATGACAGCCACTAACGGTTTTTCGAGGGGTATTAATAGATGACATAATAAGGAAGAAGAAGTTTAGACAAGTTATCAACAACGGGCATCTAAATGCCTTTGATAGTGTAGAAGTGAGTAAACATAATAATATTATGAATAACGATGGTGGACCAATACCTAATACTATACTGTATAGACAAGTAGATAGGACAATATTGTGAAATTATATAGCTTATGATATTTCAATCATTGGATTCACCCAACTGTTACATAAAGACACATTGTAAAAAAATTTAGAACTAGTGAATAAGGCAATATGTGAAATTGATTTTAGATAGTGTAGAATAATTTAATTATTAAGTTTACTTGACTATTACACATGGATACATTGTAAAATTAATTTAGGACAAGTAGATAAGGCAAATTGTAAAATTAACTCAAGTCACTCAAAACGCAGGTATCTAGAACAGGTAGATACCTGTATCTATGTATGGTATAGCTGTATTTATGTATGGTATACATGAATACCTGTATGGTATACCTGTATACCTGTGTGGTATAAATAAGGATAGCTTTGCAAGTATGATTAGTTTAATCTTTCTCTTGAAGATGGTCATTTGGTGATCGAAACACGTGTCGAGGTGTTGAAATAACGATTTGGTGTTGAGAAAAACTCCAGTAATATTCATTACTACACCAAAGGTTCCAAACAGTGATTCACAAGGACATGACAGTAGTTGATTTGCGAAACAAAATTATTTTAAAGGTCTAGCGGGGTGGCAGGTTTGCTTTTATAAAAGTCCAATTAGGACTTTCAAATTGTGTTTGCTTATATTTGAAGCTGAAAACCAAAGCATATTGGAATATTTTTGAAGAACTATGAAAGTGTCAGAGAGACGTACGAATTGTTTGAGTTGAAATCGAGACACTTCATGACTTGGAAAGTAGGCGCTACTCCAATTCAAAAAAGTTCAGATCGTCAATACTCCCGATGAAAAATGATAGTATCTTCTAGATGTAACTTCTGAATCCTCATTTCTTAATTGACTGGCTTCCTCGAGTGCATAATCGACAACAACTTGCGCAATAGTTGATATTCGATCGGTTGTCACTGTCGATACTCGAAACTAATTGGACTCGGTGTAGGCTAATGTTCTCTATTGATGGATCGACGTAGAGTAAACTATGCCGGGGATGTTAGCAATGATGGATGACCCAGCCCATATGTGGATATATTCGAGCATTGGATATTTGTGATGAGAAAGCGGATTTCGTGTATCTCAGCACCACAAAGACGGAAAACTCTTAATTCAAATGCCTCATCAATATGTGAATATTAATAGTCGGATTTCATTAATTCGTGCCTCAACACCCACATAAAAGTCGGCATGTTTCAAAGGATAATACCAGGGTGTAGAAAAATTATTCGTTCTGTCATTAGCCTGTGTGCGGTGAAGGTGAGCACAGAATAGTTGAATGACTTACCCCTGTTTTGAGAATGATTTGGTGAATTCAATCAGCTGCAACATCTGCAACAGATAAAGATTTATCGACAACATTAGAATTGAAAAAATATGATGTTGCGCCTTAACAAAGAAGAAAAAATAAAGTGAATATAGAATCAATTACTATATCGAATAAATCATCATTCACATAATATTTCATAAGAATAAAATATGATTTTTTCAAGGACAAAAACATAAGCGGTGTATTTCATCAGTTCGGACTTCATTGTCCAATATAATATAAATTGATTTGATAACCCTGAAAAATCAAAAAGATTAACCGAAAATAACAATGTTATTAAACAAAAAGTTTATTGAACAAAACACTGACATTAATAAAATTGTCATTTTCAGTTAATCTTTTTAATTTTTTTCAGGGTTTTCAAATCAATTTATATTTAATTAGACAATGGAAGTTTGAAGGTGATTGACAATGTTTCATGATGAATTTCACTAGTTCGGACTTCCATAGTCTATAAAATGATTTGAAATCCCTGAAACAACTAAAAATTTATTTTGGTTAATATAATTGTTATTTTCAGCTATTCATTTTCAATTCTTCTTTTTTAGTTGTTTCAGGAATTTCAAATCATTTCATATAGTAGACAATGGAAGTCCGAACTAGTGAAATAGACAATGGAAGTCCAAACTGATGAAATACACCACGATACATTGTCAACCACCTTCAAACAAAAAAACACAAGCACTAAGGAAAATCCTCAAGGTGCTCCAAGAGCGGTGCCTGTGTGAAAGTAGCGATTCGCGTTGGATTTGAATCGCTGGAGATTGAGTTCATTTTGGAGAACGTTCTCAGAAAGTTTATTCCACATAAACGCAGTCCTCCAAATTGAAGAGTTCTTACACAGTTACGTTTGAGGTATACTGAGTTTAACCTCACAATGATGAGTAGTTACAGTTTGTCGCGTATTTCTGATATTTACCGCTCTTGGTGGAACCAAAAGTGCCAAATCACTTGAACACCTCCCATTAAAGTATCTATGAAAGAGGGACAAATCTCCAACCTTTCTTCGATGTTCCAAACTATCAGAGTTGCTAGTGATGTTCGTATCTCCAATCAGGCGTATGGCTCTTTTCTGGATGAAATTCAGCAGCTTTCGAGTATGCTTAAGGGTGGAGCTCCATACATGAGAACAATACTCCAAAGAAGGTCTGATCTGAGCTTTATAAAGCATCAAAAGTTGCTGAGGTGTGCACTTGGTTTTCGTGGCAGTGAATTGAACCTGGTTACTTCCTTTCAATTCGAAATCACTTCTAGAACCTCAACCACCTGCTGCCAGTGAAGATGTACATCCGCAGCCGATATTCTGGAATCCAAATGGAATGACCAGATAACTGTGCTGTCAGCAAAGCAATTTATTGGATTCATGTTTTTTTTTCAAATAATTTGTTGATATACAATAAAAATGGGGTTGGCGACAATATAGATCCCTGAGGAACACCAGGGTTGATGATAAAAGTGCAGGGAACCTGCAAGTAGATATCTCTTGAATGAGACTGGAGAGTCTCATTCATCACCAAAAGGCAAACTAGATTTTCTGATGGAAAAAGTTTTTTGATATTTCGTTTTCCATCTTTTCGACTTTTGAAAATCGGACTAACCGTTTCTGTGTACCTAATGAGCACTTTTGTATTTGTTTGACAAATTTGCAAAAACCTAACATATCAGAATTTGAATAAAACTTGTTTTCCGAAGCCACTCTATTCCATCCCAAAGAATGTTCGACTGTTTACTATTCATTCACCGACAATAATGAAATCTGTATACAAATCAATGTTACATTCCAATAACTACTTTGACATCTGTCGAAGAAGCTACTAAAAAGAAAAATCAGCAAAGGAAAACTGCGTATGGACTGACATTTTGTCTAATTCTGAAGACGGAGGCAGATTCAAGCCTACGAAACGTTAGAATAAGTTCTGTATGATTTCTTTGATTTATATTTTTTTGATAGACAAACTCATTGAATACAAGTTACTGATGAAGTGAACAGTAACTTATCGCGACAAACTGAAAAGTTCGCCCTTCATACACGTGTATAAAGTTCTCCATCACAATTTTAAATTTTTTGAATTGTTTAAGGAGAGGTTTACCCAAAAAAGTCGATAAAATAATTATAAAATGTTTCTGTTTTAATTTCGTTTCAAATAACTTCTAAAATGAACTTAAGATCTAACGTAATCACTTAAAAAACCGATGGTGCCATATTATGTGATCCAGTAGGCCCTTCTAAGAGACCACGTCTGGCTAACTACCAGTTTGGATGATTGGCAAATCCATAGTTTTCACCTAGGCTTACGTATTCTCATTATGACAGACTGATTCGAAAGTGGTGATAAACAAATTATCCAAATCGGTGAATAAACAAACCTGACCCCATAGAATTCACGTCTGTATCGCCATTAGGATTTTTGTGGGTATTTGTGAAATCCAGAGTCTTCCTTACATAATCGCAGTCCATTATATATCTTATTAATAGAATTGCAAAGGAATCACCCCAGAAACAGTGCATATTTTATAAAATTTATTACAGTTAATGGATGATGAACATTTTAAATATTCATTGGGATGAAATGTAGCTGCTTTGAAAAAAAATCAATTCTCAGAAGGAATATCAAACTGTTAATTTCTCAGTCGGCTTCTTCGACTTTAAGATATAAAATACTATTGGGTATAGAATCGACAATCCCATCCAACATATTTTCATAAAGCTCCACTTCCCTAAAAAAAAGTTGGTAGAGCCTTTTCGGCAAAGAGTGATGATATTTTTCATCAAAAATTACTAAAAATGATATCACAAATATTGTCCGACTCCAATATCTTGTTCGCAGTAGAATTGGGGGGTAAGGTTTTTTACGTCCGAACTGTGGAGTATTTTGCTTTGAATCACACCAAAAATAGTATCATCACTCATCACTGTTATTCGTTATATGCCAAAATTGGTAAAAAAAAATCGAATTTCGAGAAAAAATCAGTTCAGGAATAGTCCTAGCTTCCTGAAATCGGTATATGTTCATAAAATTGTATGAAGTGTATTTTTTCTTAACTGATTTGCTTCTTCAGAACTATGCTGATGAGGTGATAAGACAAATGACTCATTCCGAAACTTACTAAGTCCGCCATTGAGGATAATAGTATTTAATGTGAGTGAAATTGTATGTCGAAACGCATTCATATATTTTATGGTATGGTGTTCCAATAAGTGATATCTGATTCAAGTTCATAACGAATATTTGGAAAACATATTGAATAGGAAAAGTGTTTTTTTCATGTATTTCAATGTTTATAAGAAAGTAATTAGCTGTTTCGATTTTTTTTTTCGTGTAATTCAATGTTGTTTTGTGCGAGATTTTTCTTCCAGTTTGTTTCTTATATGCTTGATATACACATCTTTGGAAAAAGTTCATTTTGAATTCAAAATCTTTTTTCTTCAGAGAGTTTCCCACATCTTTTGTATAAAGATGTAGAAATAAATGCCCAAAAGCTTTATTTTTCCATGATACTCATAATTCCGCTATCACATCAATAGTTGAAGAGTTATTTTTGAATTAAATACTAAATAGGCGAAATAATTGTTTTAGTATTCAGCGTTTAAAAAAGTATAAGAGTGCTGGAAATATTTTTAATTTGTTTATGTTACAAATTCCCAGAATAATGGAATGAGAAATAAAATCAAATTCAAAACCCTAAATGACATAAACGCAACTATTAAAGTCACAAAATATTTTGAGTGTGGTACATTTGAAGAATATATTATGAAAAAATATTTTATTGCATAGTCATCCGGTCTTTAAAATTGACAACAGTACCACCAAGTCCCCTGATATGGAAATATAAATATTTCCTATAACAAATTTCTATAAAAGGACAAAGGAATGCACGAGATCATTTAAAATGGTTTAATTGAGAGGTGATAAATTTTTTCCATTAGTAATTAAGAATGTCATCGAAGTAGACGTTGTTCTTTTGATTGAACTCGCCGAAACTTGTATTGGTTTGTTGATAATTATAATAGAAGTGATAAATTCGTCGGGAACTAACGGTCGTATCGAAAGATTGATCGAAATGAGTTCGAGAAGCAATTTCAATCAAAAGTGTAACCCGAAAATTATGTGTCTGAAGAACAGAACTACTGCGGGGGGGAGGAAGTTTCGTAAGAAATCCGAATTATATGGAGGCGTCGAAGAGACTTATAAAAATATATATCTCATTAGGTGAAATTGTCGATTAGCAAAGTTTATTTCTGATAGCATCTCTCACGTTTGATATAGTGATAATGTTTTATGGTTTTATTGGATTTTCAATGGCTTAGAACATACATTTTTGTAATTTTTCATTATAAAGTATGCACGTAAAGGTTGGAATAAATTAATTTCTCGCCAAACGCATCACAACAGAAAATTCCTATAGAGGTCGTTAGACATTGAAATAATGAAATCTTGGATCAACGTTTCTGATGACTACTCTTTGAATGTATTCCAGAAATATTTGAAAAATGAAATTTTGAATGTAAAATACTAACTGATGGAATTTTTGAAAAAAACCATTCCTTTCAGTGAGCTATAAAATCTAGTTTGGTACACATATAAATTGAGGAAAGAAATATATTGATAGTTATCAATTTTTCTGAGATGTTTTCGTCTTCTGTTTTGCCTTTTCATTTATTTTATTTTTCGCCTGATTGTTATTATGCCATGTTATTACGTATTAAGTATTACACATGATGACAAAACATGCTCATTCGTATTAACAGACGCTGTACAATAGAAAGACCAGCTAAATCACCAGATTTTAATAAATTTTCAATGTGATTATCTATTCTGAAACAAGTATCATAATATAATTGAATGATGAATTGCATTTCAAAATGATTATTTCTTGAAAATTAATAATTGTTTGATTCCTTTGTTGTTTAGACAACTGAATATGTAAAGTCTATATTATCGTTGCAATTGGAATTTACCTGCCACTGAATTGTTGATTTGTTGGTTGTTTCATCTGCTTACTTTTCTTTAGTATTTTGCCGACTATTTCCAGATTTTGAAATATCTTTCAAGAATTTCAATGTATTGTATCTAGAGTAAATGAACTCTCAACGAAGCTGTGTCAATATTATTTACTATTTTATTGAATGCAGTATAATTTGGCTTTCTGTCATCTCCTTTTAGGTGAGGTAGTAAACATACATGCATTTATTTTTTCCTCTCATAGTGCCACATGAACTTATGAAGAAGTTTTTTATTTGTGTCTTTGAAGATAAGTGGACTGGAAGATTTGAAATCTAGATAGTTCTAGAAGAATCCAGAACATTTTAGAGTATTCGAAAGCAGGAAATCCAAAATATTCTAACAATAATCAATAATCTGGAACAAAGCAATAATTTGAAACATAGGAAATATTTCGCCAGATCATTGCGAAACAATAAGGAAATTATATGTTGTGGCATTTCGTTATCCCCCATCTATGAAAAAGTTTCTCTTTGAACCCGAAATGCGTGCCTTGAAAAATATAAGAGCTAGAGTTTTTATACTCTAGAATTTTTTAGAAAAATCCGGAACATTTAAGAGAATTCGACTGCATTTCAGAACATTCCAAAATATTTCGGAAAATTCTGGATTATTTAGGAATAGTCTGGAACATTCGTGATCATCCTGGAAAATCTCAGAAAATTGTTGAACGATCAAGGAAGTTATATGTTCTAGATTCATATCCACCACCCAATAAAAAGTTCTTGTTTTGTCTGAAGAGCCTGAAGTTTCTAGAATAGTGAAGAACATTCCAGAACATACAGAAACATTTTGGAACATCCCGTAACATGCCACGTTATTGTAGAACATTTCTGAACAGTCCTGCTTGCTTTCCGTTGGGCGTGTAGTTTATGGAATAGAAGATGCAGAAAAACAAACTTCAGTTTTGACTCTAGAGACTCGCTGGTGGGTATTAGGTTGTTTTATAATTTTCCGGTAGTCAGGTTCACCAGTTTGAATTGTTTGAAGTAGAGGTGACGTGTTAACACTAAAACCTTTCAACTTATTCCAGAGTGTTATTCAGTTTGTTGAAAGCTCACAGACAAGTCATTCAAAATTAGCTCTTTAATTGATCTGTCAAATTTTCCATTCATTCGAGAAAAGTTCGCTACGGAGGGGTTGGTTACTATGTATAAAATAATTGATCTATTCTCAAAATAGAAGTCAGGATTTTTCAAACCAAAAGTTCATTGCAAAGTTTGGGCTTCATCTTCTTAGCGGGAAACATAAATAGGAGTTTTTCAACTATCGAATAACGAATCTTTTCTTCATACTGTAATTTTGCAGGTTCCTAGAAAATATATTTTCAGGAAATGAAGAAACTACACATCAACTTTTCACAGACACACAAAAGGACTAACTCAACGTACACATTCACCATAACTTGTTTACAGCGGTCACTTTCAGTGAATAGTGCAAACCATAATACTTAATCTACTGTACGCAATAATAAGTATCCATTCGTTTCGAGTGCAGTGAATGCATGTTCGCTTGTTCGTTCTTCACTTTTGTTGAGTTGCCTACGCTATGTCAGATCTGATTCAATTCCATGTTCGTCGTGAAATGTTCTAGAATTACACAGTTCAAGTAAACTTATTACTAGAAACTCATACCTCATTCTGCGTGGAACAATGGATAATACATGGAGCCATATTAATTCGTATAGAACAAATGGAGCCGGGATTATACGAGGGGGATTCAATTAATCCAGTACTTAATCATAGGTAATTAGATGAGGGTGAAATACATGGAACATGTGTAAAAGTCGATTTGAAGTTCTTCCGTGTACAAACGAACAGAATTAAAGCAGTTTTGATATCGTTTCAGAAAACACATCAGACGAAAAGTGATACTTCAACAATATTTTACATGAAGGAAAAGAGGAGAAACTTAATAGGAAAGAACAAAATCACATCTATCTATACCCTTCACGCCTAAACGACTGAACGGATTCAGATGGAACTCAACTTCTACCTTTCATGTGGTAGCCACTATATGCAAAATTCTGAGCCATGAATACAATTGAAATGGATAATTTTCTTACAATTAGAATATCTGTCAAGTAATTTGGACGAATCGTTTAAAAGTTATCACTATAAGATCATCTTGACGCATCGCAGTAAGCCATTACGCGTTGTGTCTACTGTAGGATGAAGGGGAACGATGCGCGGGGGTAAAGGAGCGGTCTAAGCAATGAAGCGCCATCGCCGAGAACGCGACCCGAACGCGGGCAGAGGCGTGAGGGCAGACATCGTTGACGGTTGTGTTAGTTTTGCGAATTTCTTCTCAGGTAACAATTCGATACTCGAAGCTTTTCATTACTTAGTGCAGTTGGCATTTTTTCAGTTACTGTATTTTTAAAGTCAAAATTTAAATTACTAGCTGTTGCCCGTTTTTCTGTATCTGTATTTGCAGAGTAGGGAAATTGAGTGTAGACTCACAGCACTTAGGCCACATGTGAACCCATGGTACATCTTCCCAAGGAGTTGTCCTCCTGGGTCATCGTCCATCCTGTCCTTTCCAGGAAGGTGGACAGGCAGGTGTAGGCCAAGACTCACCGAACACACACTTTTTTTTTGACGATAACACCGGACACTCACATAAGACAGTTTCATCTTCCTGTTCACACATCCTGCTTAGAGGTGTGTCCACTAGCCCCATTATATGGAGGTGTTTCCTTAGATGACAATGGCTAGTCAAAAATCCTACTGTTGAGCGTGGGTTTTTCCTGGTCATTGCCAGATATTTCTTCGGCGTCAGCTTTCCAGGGTCGCCCAGGGTGATACTGGTGAGACTGTATCCTTTGATTCCATTCCATCTCTTCGAAGATTGAGCGTGGGTGTGACGATTGGCTAGTTTCGCGAGGCTGTGGTTATCAGTGGATGCTAAAATTCTCAGTCCAGCCGCTTCCTTGGCTAAAGAGTCGGCAATGCGATTATTTTTACTCCTGTCGTGCCCTTTAACTCACCTCAGCATAATGTTATCATCCACCGAAGCTTTGGCTAAATCTTAGTGGCACTCTAGTACTAACCCTGAGGTAACACGTTGTCTGGCTAATAGGGCTTGTCTACTATCAGTACAGATTGTTATGTTTTTGCCAGAAATGTCTTTCCTGGTTATTTCTTTTGTGGCGATTTAGATATCAGCCAGTTCTGTTTGAACTACGCTGGTATTTTTCCAGCTTAATCTTTAGGCCTAATGATCTGGAGTAAACTCATCATTCTTAGCCTTCTTTGGTTTTTGAGCCGTCTGTATATATGCGTGTTGTATTGTTGCCCGCTCTTATATTAATGTATAGCCGAAGCTACTGATCATATGCAGGTATGTCCTTTGTATAACGTATATAAGCATCAAGTAAGGGAATTAGGAATTTCCACCTTCCAAGAGGGAAAATAGGGGTTCAAAGTTTGTACTAAATTTCATCAGTTTTCAAATTTCAAATCTGAAGTTTTGGCTTGATTAAAAATGATCGTAACTATTTGTTTAAAATGGTCTGAAACTTGATGTGACAAACGAGCGAAGCCGCGGGCAACAACTAGTATATCATAAAATTGAATGAATTGAATGCAAATCATAGTCAACAATCTATTCTGAAAAGATACCAGATGATCTATCGCGTCTATATTTGTAATTGGCCCTTCCAAAAAAAAAACATGAAATTGTTCCCCCATTCCAGATATTCAACTAAACATGAAAAATTTAAGAACACATCCATATCCATTCAAATAATTCAAATTTACAACTCCTGAAGAAAATAATTTGTAATCTGAAAATATGACAATTTTATTTTCAAAGACAGTTTTAGCCCTAGAATTACAAAATTCAGGAAGGTTCAATTATTTTTAACAGAAGGTACCCTAATCTATCAGTCTTTCAACCAGAAGTTTGTGAAAAATTGCAATTTAAATTTTCAAAAATAATTGAAAATTGGCGACGCAGACTGTAATGGTTTTCAATTCATTATTCTCCTTTCAGTAGGAATGGTAATAATCATAGGATGGACAAAATTTTCACCAAAGAATTCAGATCAAAATGATAGATTCTCAATCTTCAGAGCTTGAATTCGATAGAGAGCCATCTGCAATCCTGTTATGGCTTCTTCTTTGAAATATTCAAAAAAAGATTGTCTTTCAACAAGTTTCAAAGATGTATAATGAATCATAAATCCACAAGGAGCAACACTGGTTTAGGAGAAAATTCAAAGAAGCCGCATACCTGTTGTCCAACAACGCATTTAGCCAAGCAAGCTTAGAGGTACGCAACATATGGAAACCTCTAATAAAGCGGAACACAACCAACTCCCGGCAAACGGTCAGCTCCCGCTAAAAACCAATGAAGCGGAGAGAGGGAAGAGGGGATAGGTGAAAACACTCGAATGACCTATAAATAGTCAGATCACGAAGGAAGGAAGCCGATACACGGCGAGCAAGGAATTGCCTGCACTGACCAGGAGAAGGCGGAAGCATTCGCGGGCAACTTCGATAGGCAGTGCAGAGAGAATTACGTCCCGTTCATAGACGAGGTAGACGAAATAGAGAGACAGGTGAAAAGAACGGTACGGAGGCTTAGACAACGGACAGATAATGCGCATCCCCTGGCCCCGACATCGCCTGAGGAAGTGAAGGGCATTCTGAGACGTCTGGAAAGCACCAGGCCCAGACAATATAACAAATCGAGCACTGAAAGTGCTGCCGCGAAAGGGTATAGCAGCCATAACCAACATCATAAATGCTATACTCAGAATGCAACACTTCCCGTACCCGTTCAAAGAGGCAACGGTAATCCACATACCGAAGCCCAAGAAGAACCACCTGTTTCCAGCGAACCACCGGCCAATTAGCTTACTGCTATCCATAAGCAAAGTGGCGGAGCGTGTCATCCTGAAGAGACTGGAAGAACAAACTAGAGAGTTAGGGATCCTCCCCGACAAACAATTCGGTTTTAGATCAGAACACTCAACAGAGCTACAAGTCCTGAGGGTAGTGGACTTTGCGACAGAAGGCTTCAACCTTGGCAAAGGATACAACACCGGAGCTATCTTCTTAGACGTCTCCAAGGCGTTTGACAGAGTTTGGCATGACGGGCTACTGGCCAAGATGAGCGATTTTGGATACTCAAAACCAATGGTGAGATTATTTCAGTCTTTTCTAGCTGACAGGCGATGCCGTCTGTCATTGCCGCTTGTATTTCATTTCATTGTAATTTCAGTTTTTGCCTAATATTATTGTTATTTTTCAGCTAATTTGTTTAATTTTTTACAAATTTTTTCAGGGATTTCAAATCAATTTATATCACATTTGATATAAAGTTACTCCTTTACATGATCTACATATGTCTGTTAAGTGTTTATTTTGAAATGATTGCTTCCTTTCTTTCTTTGGAAGATTCACATATCCCATGACCATGAGTTTCATATTCGAAATATTTATTGGATGTTATGAAAGATTTTTCATCCTTCTGTTTAGAGATTGGAATATTGCCACCAAATCTTCTTCTTGCTATAGTTAAAATAACCTGTAAATGAAGTTTGATACACAGGATGATAAACAAGACAAATTATTTTGGCAAAAGTGCCAGATCCGTATTTGAAAAATCAAGATACAGTTCTGTCTTAAAAAAACATGATATTCAGGTTTGTTTAAGACAACAATCACCAATCTGTTTGAGCAACTTTTTGGCAAATATAAGGAGCAAGCAATCCTAATATAAAAGAGGCAACACTGTATGGAACAACTTACTTACAATCCAGGAAATTTATCTTTCTAGAATAAATATTTCACTGTGACAGTTTTTCTACAAAAACGATAGACCAATAACATAAACTTTGTTTTCAAATAATCTATAACACAGAATAAATATTAATCTTCATGTAATATCTCCCTAATACCTACAATTAACCAAAAATAAAAGTACTAAATCCTAACATAATTATATACCATTTGTTGACAATGATAGAATACATTTGTAAGTATGTGAAACAATCGAGAGGCGATGAAATTCTATTTTAGTGCCTCATTTATCTCGGGATACCTAAAATCCCACCTATAACACAGACCTTCGAGGATAACTGACGGGGAGAAATGATACTATGAAAATGTAACCATAAAATGTTTTGAAAGTCTTCCTTCGAAGTGTATGCATGCTATTCATTCATTGAACTGATCATGTTTTATATTCATGGAGTTAAACAAATCGAGCAAAAATTCGGAAAATTTTACATGAAAGAACCAGGGCCGGCGCAAGAAGTTTGGGCGCCCCAGGCAACACTATTGTGCGGCATCCCCTCCCCAATTCCATCATACATCAAACAAAATTCCTAATGGTCGTCAGTGGAATCAATTTTCGCTTCAGCTTCCATGATACTCATAATTC
>NW_019291474.1:0-48911 GCF_000500325.1 Leptinotarsa decemlineata | reverse complement strand
GTGCCATGGAAGATCATGAAGATCATCTAAAAGATTAGTTACGTTGAAGTGACGAAAGTCACGATATGTGATGATTCTGGGTTTGCTGTGTAGAATAGGAATATTCACTTCTAAAAATGTCAAATCATGATCTGAAATTTCATGTACAGGCAAGGTACCATATTTGTTCACTAAATCAGTATCCGAAACTAAAATAACATCGAGTAATGTACTAGAAGTGCTAGTAGTTCTTGTTGCAACATTGATAATTTGTGAAAACCCAAATGATTCGAAGCAATGCATGAGCGAATTATCTAAATTAAAGAAATCTACATTGAAATCTCCCCAAGCAAGTTATCCAATCCGCAGTGTGATATGTCATAGACAAAATATTATCCACATCTTGTATTAGTCATCCAATGGAGCACTAGGTGGTCTATAAAAAAACACCGACAATGAAACTATGTTGTCGGTTTTTGATTTTCAATAAGAGATACTTATCACATTATCACTATCACATTATACTTTTTCACGATGTGACATCATTGCACCTATTGATTTCATCATACAAGGATATCACCACTTCAAATCATAAAAAAGAAACAATCAAAACATTAATTTCGAAATGACATTCAGCAAATTAGAAGTACTTAGTTAGAATATGATTAATAATTGACGAGAATGTTTCATTGATGGTCATGTACTGGTTGTTACATTCGATAGGACTTATTGATCTATAATTCTGTCAGTATTTTATTGCCTAGTAAACAATAAAAGAAATTATAAGTGTTATTATTTTAGCATAATTCGATGAACCAGTCACGTGGGAAGATATTTATGAGTATCACTTCAGAATAGTTACAGGAAAAACCAGCCCAGCCAGTAATATGGTGACATAAAAATTAAGCTCTCGATATATTATTCGTCTTTTGGAAGTCGGGAAAGCGTTTAATTCTATTTATACATTATAAATCAGTAATTTGAGATAACGTCAAAATTTTATGATTACTTGGCAAATAAGTGAATTTTTCATCACGACAGACCTGAGAGAGTAAAGGCGAATACAACATATTCAAAATCGACAAAATACTGAATTCACGAATATGAAAGATATACGGGGGCTCCCCAATGCGGTCCGTTCCGAAGCCATGCTTTGACATCAACCATCGAAAGAGATTCATCTTCCGCCTTTCACCAAAGACAAAGCATTTGTAATGCAAAACCAGACATCGCTGTTTCAATCCGCCAAAGATTCCTTACTGGTGCTAATCTGAAACACGAATGCATTAGGTACTGGGCTCAACTGGTCTCAAAGAATGAGGCTAAGGGAGTAGAGACAATGACATCTACCCTTGCATTCGTGATTCAGCCTAGCAGCACTGATGAGATGCGTCAAGATTTGTCCTTTATTGCGGCAAGCCGGTTTATTTTTGAGAAGCGATAATGGAAAGTTGGATAATATGGTTTTGTGTAGGAAAATAATTTAATTGGTGTGACTCAAATCGGCTGACATGCATGAATCAGAATAAATAGCCTTCGCGCTTTTACAGATGACAACTCTGAATCATTTGCTTAAGATTTAATAACAAAACGCTCAGATGATACTTTTCCTCAAAAATTAAATAAGTAAGTCAAATTTTAACTCATTATCGATGCACATTTGAAAGTAAAATACTATTCTGAACTGAAATAGGATATATCAGTCATCAAATTCTCCACTGTATTTTTGAATTGATGGAAAAGCTTCATTCCATCAAGGACTCCAACAAATATTTTGAGGAAATCTCGATATTAACTACTCTTTTTGGACAATAATCGCCGCACCCGGAGCTAAAATCTCATTGACAAATATCGTCTTACTTTGATGGTTGTGTTTGTTGCTTAATGCTTCCACGGAGCATGAGTCAACACTGGTGTCTCGTGAATACCGTAAACGTGCCACATAAAACAGCAGAATAATGTGTGGTTTGCGTCGTCTTGTTGGCCATAATCATTCCTGTCCGAAGATTGTTTAGGTAAGATATTTGGAATCAACTGAAAAGTCCATGTGTCAAATTTTCCACCATCTCATTTGGATTGCCCATATTGGCTTCAGGTTATTCTCAGCTACTTTTTCGCTATCCCGTGAACTTTTTTCCTGAGGGTCATCTTTCTCTGAAGACACCAAGTGCCCACCAGGTCCTGCATTCAAAACTTTTGAGTTGACCACAATAAGAAGAACGACACCCTTCGGTATCTGGTAGAAGTCGAGAGAGAGACGATACCCTTCACTCAACTTTACAAAGATGTTATTCACATGTTCGGCATAGATGATCTATTTAGCCATAAGAATTTAATAGTTTTTTTGACCGTGACTGTTACACCTTGGACTTTGAAGTGAACTGGATCCATTTTGCATTTCTTCATGTGAAGTATGGCTTCAATTCAAACTTCTGCCAATCTCAAGCCTTTATGATCTCTTCAATATTTGCTAAGCTCTTTAAGCTCTCTTTGCCGTTGGCCATCACTTTTATGGCGAAATCTTATGCAAATTTCATAGTGTAGGCCTCAACACTGACCCTTGCGGTACTCCGCTGTTGATCGTCTTTGATTTGACGGTACCTTGTGTCTTTAGAATTATTTACCTATCTAATTTGACAATAATATTATTAATAAGGCACCTGAGTCCCAAATGCACTTGCTGTTAGCATGTTCAGCATATGCTGTCTCAGCCTATATCATTCGACATAACGTGGACCTGACGGTGCTTCATTACCATCTACGGCACTTTTACGGTATTGCAGAACACATGCAAGACAATATTCGTCATGGAGTTTTCATCTCTCGGTGAGAAGATCATCCGACAAGAGGAAGGCAGACGGCTGTCATTTTTTGCTCATTGCATCTGTTCAGGGCACATGATTTTCGGACCTAATGAGCACTCACCCCACAGTGTGGGGGGTGGTCACTGGTTATTAATGCTGGCGCGCCTTCCCGAATGTGACGAAGCTTCGGGGAAAGGACTCGACTAGCTTACCCTTTGTACAAAAACAATTATTATTTTCATGTTTATAATAATAATGTTCATTCACCAACGATCAAGATATAGCATATACAATTAAAGATACCCAATACCTAATTGGCGTTAGGTTCAGCAAGACTTCTAATGCGGCTGTTGGGGTGGTTCTCATAGCACCCGTGGCAGCCAGCCAAGCTTGCCTTTGAATGTCATTTAGCCTTCGAATCGCCCCAGCCTGCTAAGTCTTTGGCCACCATACCACCGAGCCATATGCTTTCATGGTTAAGATAACCCTGGTATATAGCCATATGGTCATTTTTGGTTGTAAACCCCAATTTTTTTCGCACATCTTTCTACACAAGTTGAAGGCTATCGTGCTTTTTTGGATTATTTTTTGTAAGTGCTGATTCCATGTCAACTTGTGGTCAAAAATGACTCCCAAGTATTTTGCCTCTTGTGCAATTGGAATTTCTATCCCGTGCAGTATTGGTGGCTTCAGCCCTCTAAGTACTTTCTTTTTTGTAAAGACTACCAGTGTAGTTTTGAGAGGGTTTACTGTTAGTTCCTCCTCCTGACACCATTTATTTATTATGTTTAGAGCCGTTTGTGTGTGCTCCGAAACAGTTCTTGCGAATTTGCCTCTTGCGATAATCGCGAGGTCATCGGCATATCCTAAACAATGCATGCCTTTGGATTTTAGCCTCATTAGTAGTTCGTCCACTATGATAGCCCACAGTAGGGGCGATAATACCCCTCCTTGTGGACACCCCTTGCCAGCTCTAGCTGTGACTGTGGTTTCGCCTATGGATGATATGATTACCCTTGTTTCCAGACTGGCATTTATCCACTTACACAGGGGGGTTGGAACCCCTTTTCTATCTAGAGCTTTGGTGATGGACTCTGTGGATGCGATATTAAAGGCACCCTAGATGTTGATGAATGTTGCCATGGCTATCTCCTTATCCTCTAAGGATTTTGTTAGTAGCCTGTTAAGATCATTTAATGCCAGATCTGTTGACTTACCTGGCTGGTACACATATTGGCGTTCATTGAGAGGGTTTATTGATAATACCTCATCTCTTATGTATCTATCAGTCTTTCCAGTGTTTTGAGCAAAAAAGACACTAGACTAATTGGTCGGTATGACTGGGGCGTCATATCATTATCATTATCTCTGTTACTATTTTCATTGATTATTTTCCAACTGTCACGTGCAACATTATTGGACTTTTTTATTTTAGCGTCATTGATCTGTTTCTGATATATTTTCACAGTCGTTTGATGATTTTTTTTAAATTCCTTATATTTAGAGGTATAGAACTTGTTATTTATTTGCTTTTCAATTTTTTTCATTTCACACAGCTGGCTATGCATGTTTTTTATATGAGGTGTGAACCATTTTTTTGTTGTTGTCTTCATCTTAACTTTCATTATAGGAAAAGAACAGTTGTAATGATAAAGAAGTGTTGTGTAGAAAGCTTTAAACTTATCTTCAAACGAGTCAACAGTAATCATGTCACCCCAAGTTTCATTTGCTATACGGAAAGAGAAAGTTTCAATATTTGAATCATTATAAATTCTTTTCATAATAGCGATTGAAGTATTTAGTCTAGATAAATCCACTTTAAAGAAACCTGTTTGAAATGAGTGATCAGATAAGAAGGAATCTTTAACACATATATTTTGTATTGTTAAATCAGAGAAAATATTATGATGTTCATTTATATTTACAATATAAATGAACATCAGCCAAAATTTATTTGATGGTAATGTCTAGTCAGCTGACTGAATATTAACATGAAATAGCTACAATAGAGGTCGCCTTCTTCCTCCTTCGAGAAGTTTCGTTATAACCGCAGGAACACTGAAACTGGCAGTTGTTTCTTAGAAACGAAATAAAATTGAGTTGTTTGCTATCCACATTCCTATCTCAGTAATGCAAGAAAAGTCCGATAATTCTTTAGCGGATATAAATCACATCCTATTCACATGTCCCAACTTCAAACTGTACTGGACTGATTTCTTAAATGATTTGCTTTCCTCGAATGTATCGTTTCCAACCAATATAACAGTACTTTTATTTGAAGGTGGTTGACAATGTTTCGTGGTGTATTTTATCAGTTCGGACTTCCATTGTTTTATATAATATGAATTGATTAGATTATTAATTGTTACCCCCATATTAAAAAAAAATACAGGCAATTAATCAACAACTATAGGCCAATATCACTAATATCAAGTTTCAGCAAAATATTCAAAAAAGCACTCAACGCTAGGATAATGCCGTACTTCGAAAAACATAGTTTTATTTCTCGCAAATAATATGGTATTGAAAGAGGTTTCTCAAAATATAATACAATAGCTGCCCTGACATGGGAAATAAACGATCATCTTGATCATATTTTAGATATTTAGGTTGAAGCTGGAATTATTCTGCAACCGTGTTAGGAATCACACGTTAAAAGGTAAGACCTCGCACGTTAAAAGGTAAGACCTCGTTAGTCTTTAGCTCGCACAAGTTTCTCAACTTCTGAGAGTTGTCGTTCATATGGGGGCGACAGCTGATTATCGGAAAGACAGATTTTAAACAGACCTGCATTGTGTGTATTTTTGTACTTAGCAAAGGCCTTCGATACTGTTGATCATATCCAGCTGTTGGAGGCACTGGAGAGTTCGGAAATACGAGAAAAAACTTCACAACTTTTCAGAAGTTATTTAGTTGGTAGAAAACAAATGGTTGAAATAAAGAATACTGTCAGCTCACAAAGGGAAATTATCTATGGTATACCATAGGAAACTGTGATTGAACCCATGCTCATCTCAATATATATTAACAGCCTGCTAACTATGGTAATAGATGGTTCAATTTACAGTTTTGCTGATGACACGGCCATAGTTTACACCGACGAAAATTGTGGAGTAGTATGAAAAACAAAGTTGAAAATCTAATCGGAACATTGAAAGATTGGTTCGATCACAGGTCAGTCATAATTAACTTTGAAAAAACCAAGTTCCTGTCATTCGCAAGCTACAAAAGTCATTTGCCAAATAATGATAAAGTAATAATGAATGATCACAAAAAAGCATGTAAATTTCCTGAGCAGACCAAATTAAATACCTGGGAGTTACAATAGATACTCATCTCAGGTGGAATGAACATATTACCCAGATCTCGAAATCGCTAAGATGCATACTACATACATTTAAATACTTGAGATCTATTCTCGATATCAGTCACCTTAAAATAATATACTACGCCTTACTACAATATCGACTCCAGTATGCTACACTGAGCTAGGGTGGTATTTTTCAGACAAATATACATGTACTACTTATTCTTGTATATCTACAAAAACAAAATGGCACTTCGACCAATCAGACACGATTATAATACCCGCACAAAGGGTGATGTACAAGTGAACGCAACAAAAAATCCATTGGTCAACACTCATACAAATACCACAGTGGAAAAAGCTTCAATTTCTTACCGGGCATATACAAAATCTTCATTTATACGATAAATAATATTAACCTACTCAAAAACATCTTCAAAAAGTATGTACTCAATATCGATAAGGACATCGTTCATTAAATTCTTATAAAAAAATAGAGACGACAATAGTTACCCTAAGTTCAAAATCTGTTGTAATTTCCTTTTATACCGTTGCACATTTGCACTTCTCACACAAATATACCTATCAAAGTACCGTAATTTAGTATTATATTTATGTTCATGATTATCTGTCTATTATATAGGTACTTCAAACTATTTTATACATACAGTA
Source organism: Leptinotarsa decemlineata (assembly GCF_000500325.1). Classification (NCBI taxonomy): domain Eukaryota; kingdom Metazoa; phylum Arthropoda; class Insecta; order Coleoptera; family Chrysomelidae; genus Leptinotarsa; species Leptinotarsa decemlineata. The sequence goes on along the minus strand of NW_019291474.1, from coordinate 42,149 downwards.
CGTTTTATTACAAATAATTGTATTGTTTATCAATTCAACTCATTAATTATACATTTCCTAATAAGAGTCCCATGCACAACTTAGGTTTTAGTGGGTTTATCTGTCTCTGTTTGTACTCTGTTTTAATGTCACTTTTTCAAATTATCGTAAAATTTAATGTATTTATGTATTAATAACCGTAGTTTGCGCTGGTCAGGCCCTATCCCCCGAAGCCCCGTGGGTGGTTTGCTCCACTCACTCAATCGACCGCTGTGTTAACCGGTGGTCTAAGCTGCGAGGCCGGACGATCGATTTCCAACCCGTGCTAGGGATCACACTTTGAAAGGTTAGACATCGTTAGTCCTCAGCTCGCACAAGTTTCGACTTTTGAGAGTTGTCGCTCGTAGGAGGGGGAGACAGCTGGTTGACGAAAAACAGATTTTGAACAGATAGTACACTCTCAAAGATCATATATTTATTAAAGATATGTAATGTCAGATGACTTCAGACATATCTCATTTATTACCAAATAATCATATTTCTCGTAGTAGGGTAAAAGTCTAACTCACTTTTCAAATAATTTCTTTCAGGTAACACTGATCTTTTTATTGAAAAAAAATTACGATAAATATCATTTAACTCACCTGGGTTTGTACCTTTTTACAGACCAAAAAAAAAGTAATAGAGAATGGTACTCAACTAATGTAGAAAAGGAAAATTCATCACTCATTCCGGAAAATTATTGCATTAATTTTTTTTTAATGGTAAGTATTCAGTCACTTATCTAAAGAAATGAACTTTAAACGTTCAAGCCAGTCTCGAATATATTTACACAGTAAGTTGAATGGACTGACGCCTATCAGAAAACAACTACTTCCATGGCTTATACCACGAAGGGGGTTGGTTTATTTATAGTTTTGCAGTCCTACTCAGAAATATACAGCGCCTGATTTAGGTGAGACGGTCTAATCAACAAATAAATGTACTTTGAAAACATTCATCTCGTGAAAATTTTGGTTTTTCAAAGATTTCTATGAATAATATCGATAAATTTCTGAATCAGTTTGCACCTAGGACAGTGGTTACCAAACTATGGGTCGCGACCCACTAGTGGGTCGCGGGAGCAATTTGGGTGGGTCGCTTAATACTTTTGAATTCTTTTTTCCATTTTGAATAAATGCTAGGAAAGAGTATACAGTTCTTTCGAACATTGCCTTAGAAGAGCTGATGGGGTTTTCAACCCCATATTTGTATGAGAGGGCTATCTCCCCTTTTTTTATTAGTTTAGTCTTTAGATTCTGTACTGCATTTCATCTTCAATTATATCATTTTTACCATTTTCTTTTAGAGGTGTATTCCTGAATAGTGAATTTTCACGATAATAATAGTAAAAATATTATTGGTAATAATAATTACACTTAATATTATTCAATATGTGGGTGGCGAAAAATATTCCACAATGAAGGTAGGCCATCAGGCAAAAAGTTTAGGAAACGCTGACCTAGGATATTTATGGTACTTATATTAATAGAGTTTCTTTTTAGTAGTTCCTTGTTTGAATCTTATACTTGTCTTTTTTGTGACCTGATTGGTTTTTCACAGTTTGCCTTCAATCAAGGACAGCTTGCCCGGTACTGATGATGCCCAACGGTCTGAAACTAGGGATGCATTCGATCCGAGCTGAGACATGCTAGTACTTTATCTAGGCTAGGTTCGATTTCTAAAAGCCTTGGCTCGGTTCGACTTTTGAATCTCCGACTCATCATGAAACTCGGCCATGAGGCCATGAAATCGAGCCAAGCCGAACTTTCATTTTAATTTTTTTCCATATTGAAGAAATACTCATCAATCATCGTCCTGCCCTAGAAAGCTGGGTTTTTCCAAATTCAAGGAGGCGAAAAAGGGGGCTGAGCCTTCTTGTGGCACATTCGTCATTCCTAATGTCGATAACATCAAACTTGATAATAAGCCTCTCTGCTAAATATAAACGACAATTTTATGGGTGGTTTTAGAATTTTTACTTCAAAAGGGATGAAAAGTGGGTAGGTTACTCCTGTCATTACCAACATGGAATCATATCGATAGCTTCAAAATGTACGATTTTTCATGAGAGACAGAAAACGTTCAGAAAGATTGCGTTGTCGTTGTATAGTTCGGTGTTAACTGTTATTTTTCAGCTGATGTTTGTAGATATTTATTCATTTTGAGAATATTGGCATAATTTGATCACAGTGACATTGATATCTTCGCTGTTTTCTTCTGAGCATGCGCACCCTTTGAAATTGTTAAATTTGTAGAAACGGGAATATTTTCAAAAATATGTCACAAAGTTTCGATTGTTAGTATCCACAATCGTCTTCGGGTGATAACTGGACTTATTCCTCCGAGATCTGACTATTTATAGGTCATTCGAGTGCTTTCACCTATCCCCTCCCCTCTTTCCGCTTCATTGGTTTTGGCGGTGGAAGCTGCGTATATGTTGTCCAACAACGCATTTAGTCAAGCTAGCGTAGAGAAACGTAACAAATGGAAACCTTTAATCAATCGAAAAATTACCAACTCCCGCCAAACGGTCATCTCCCGCCAAAACCAATGAAGCGAAAAGAAGAAAGAGGGGATAGGTGAAAGCACTCGAATGACCTATTAGGGTTATCAAATGCATTTATATTATATTAGACAATGGAAGTCCGAACTGATGAAATACAGTGCTTTTAGCTACACTTAATGAAAAAATACAAAACATAATTCTAAGTCATAATTAAATCTAAAATATCAATACAAAAAGTAGAAACTCGATTAATTCGAAAATTCTGTGGCAAAATACACTCTGGTTTAATTCCAGGGGGGGTTAAAAAAAGTCCGATAATATTATTTTTTCAATGTCGGTCGGGCTCATCCACTGAAGTCACTAACTAATAATCACTCTTCACGTCATGAGGCAGGTGACCATGGTCCTAGAGTCATGTGCATAAATCTTATCACTAAGTTTTGATATGAATTTTCATCAATTATCGGCCAGTTGCATTTAATTTCCAAATGTGTTATTCAATATATGGGAAAACAACTCGCCAAGAAATAACTAAACCTACTACAGAAATTACAAAACAAGCTGTGAACACATAATTTTTTCTCAAACCGGCCACTGAAAACGAAATCATGGAAATAATAAAATCATTGAAAAATTAAAAATCACCAGAATATGATAATATCAGAGCGGAAGAACTAAAGAATGTAGCTTTAGAAATTACACCCCATCTAACAAATCTAATAAATACTATATTCGAAACATCTCAATAACTAAAAACAATCAAAAAATTAATTGTTACCCCCATATTAAAAAAAAATACCGGCAATTAATCAACAACTATAGGCCAATATCACTAATATCAAGTTTCAGCAAAATATTCAAAAAAGCACTCAACGCTAGGATAATGCCGTACTTCGAAAAACATAGATTTATTTCTCGCAAATATTATGGTATTGAAAGAGGTTTCTCAAAATATAATACAATAGCTGCCCTGACATGGGAAATAAACGATCATCTTGATCATNCTGCCAGTCTTCCTTCGAGTTTGTACTCTGTTTTGATGTCACTGTTTCAAATTATCGTAATATTTAACGTATTTATGTATTAATAACCGTAGTTTGCGCTGGTCAGGCCCTATCCCCCGCAGCCCCGTGGGTGGTTTGCTCCACTAACTCAATCGACCGCTATGTTAACCGGTGGTCTAAGCTGCGAGGCCGGACGATCGATTTCCAACCCGTGCTAGAGATCACACTTTGAAAGGTAAGACATCGTTAGTCCTCAGCTCACACAAGTTTCGACTTTTGAGAGTTGTCGCTCGTAGGAGGAGGAGACAGCTGGTTAATGAAAAACAGATTTTGAACAGATAGTACGCTCTTGAAGATCATATATTTATTGAAGATATGTAATGTCAGATAACTTCAGACATATCTCATTTATTACCAAATAATCACATTTCTCGTAGTAGGGTAAAAGTCTAACTCACTTTTCAAATAGTTTCTTTCAGGTCACACTGATCTTTTTATTGAAAAAAAATTACGATAAATATCATTTAACTCACCTGGGTTTGTACCTTTTTACAGACCAAAAAAAAAGTAATAGAGAATGGTACTCAACTAATGTAGAAAAGGAAAATTCATCACTCATTCCGGAAAATTATTGCATTAATTTTTTTTTAATGGTAAGTATTCAGTCACTTATCTAAAGAAATGAACTTTAAACGTTCAAGCCAGTCTCGAATATATTTACACAGTAAGTTGAATGGACTGACGCCTATCAGAAAACAACTATTTCCATGGCTTATACCACGAAGGGGGTTGGTTTATATCCGACAGGCCTCAGTGCAGGAATCTTCACAGAAAATTTCCTGCATATGCAATTGGCAATACAACCAAAAGAGTCGACCTTCAATTTTGGAACGGACACACTTCTGGCTTGAACGTTTAAAGTGCATTTATTTAGATTTGTTTACTGCCAGTCTTCCTTCGAGATCTGACTATTTCTAGGTCATTCGACTGATTTCACCTATCCCCTCTTCCCTCTCACCGCTTCATTAATTTTTAGCGGGAGCTGACCGTTTGGCGGGAGTTGGTCGTGTTCCGCTTGATTAGAGGTTTTCATATGTTACGTATTTCTACGCTAGCTGTGCCAGATGCGTTGTTAGACAACATATATGCGGCTTCTTTGAATTCTCTCCTAAACCAGTGTTCCTCCTTGTGAATGATTTCAGCCTCAGCCCACTTGATGAGTCCAAGCATGCTCTGCTATTCCGGATTTGCTGGTTTCTCCTCGCTGTGAGTGTTTCTTGTTCTCGGCAATGCGAACTTTCAATTGCCTCTTAGTTTCACCGATGTATGATTATCCGCACTCGCAGGGTATCTGGTAAATGCAATTCTTGGAGTCGCAGTTCTACACTAGTGCACTTCAATGGAGTTTCGTGGAACCTTCCCCACTAAGCAACTATTTCAAATCTCCTTTGAAAAATCGACAATGTTTTCAGTCAGTATGAAGCTCTTTGGTTTTCTATATTAGCACTTGTTCCTTTTATTGGCTCCAATATGACTCGTAGAAAGTTTTCTTTCAGGTGCTCGTGAACTGTTTTCTTCGTTCAAAGTCCTAGACTCATTTCAGATGTATAGATCAATAATAATGAATTATGAGTGAAGAAATATGTGAACAGATGCTTGGTATAATCACTGACTTGCTGAAATACCTGAAGATACCTTCTTTGTGCTTTGACGACGAAGACGCGAAGTAATAGCTGACTACTTATGGCGGGCCAATTATCAAACCAATTATCCAAATCACTTTTGATACTCAAAATTGAATTAATGGAATTCCTCAATGCGCAACGCCTCTGTCTGCTAACAAGACGTTGATGTTGCGGTGCACCTCCGTTATTAGAACACCAAAGGTGTCCGCAATAATTGTGATTAAGGGTTACCACTGTACCGCGGACTTTTCTTTCCCATAATGACATGCTTATTACAGTAATCTTGTGCTATTAGTCATGTGACTGCTTGTTAAATGAAATGGGTGGTCTGATTTCAACGTGAGCATTAATACATTTAGGTTGCTGGTAGAGAATTAACTCTTATTTATGAGGAAATGCAGGAAATTGTTTTAAACGTTCACGAAATGTTTATCTCGGCTAACATTAGTCAATCTCTCAACGAGAGATTGTCGGATAATAGTTTCACGTTCCTCCTATTTTTATAATACTATAGAAAAGTAAAGGTTATCATTATTAGCAATCAAAACTTAAGCTATTGGTAGCTTAAGAAACAAATAGCAATACGAGAGGCTTTGAATGATCATTTATAGTTTTGCAGTCCTACTCAGAAATATACAGCGCCTGATTTAGGTGAGACGGTCTAATCAACAAATAAATGTACTTTGAAAACATTCATCTCATGAAAATTTTGATTTTTCAAAGATTTCTATGAATAATCTCGATAAATNAAAGGGAAACTGTTGAAATTCAAATTGTAGATGGAATAATTCAAAGTTGTTAGATGAAAAAATTCAAAATTTGAGACGGAAACAAACTCAAAACAATGAATTTATCTCCATTGTTTTATTTTGATGTACATTTATAGCTATCGATCTGTAAGTAATACTTACATTCCTCATTGTTTTTCATTTTTGATAATAAAAGTTTCACCCCGAAGATGACATTATCCACTATCATAATTCCGAAAAACTTCCAATCTTAAAAGGTCCGATACAAGAGCATATTCAAAAGAATTACTTTATTATGAATCACAAAACACAAGAAACCAGAGAAATCTAATATCATAAGTGAAAACAATTTTCTCAGTTTGCCACTGTTACTAATCGTTATCTTTCGAAAAGGAAAGGGAAACAGTTGAAATTCAAATTGTAGATGGAAAAATTCAAAGTTGTTAGATGGAAAAATTCAAAATTTGAGACGGAAACAAACTCAAAACAATGAATTTATCTCCATTGTTTCAATTTTTATGTACATTTATAGCTACCAATCTGTAAGTAATACTTACATTCCTTATTGTTTTTCAATTTGGATAATAAAAGTTTCACCTCGAAGATGACATATATTGTCAAAATATTGTATTTATACTTAGTGTACTGATAGTACACATTTCTAGTTTGCTGCTTTTTCTAAAATGTCTGAATCTTTTATCTAATATTCGAATATTGTTTTGTTCGTCCTATATATACCATATCCTATTCAAAACCCTATACAAAGTGTCATAATCTGAATTTTCATAGGACATAGAGAGTTGATGAATTGTTCTGAACTTTCTGTAATAAAGCATTTTTCTATGAGCAAAAGTTCCATTATGTGTTGGAAAATTCAGAATGAAAATTCAATGTATTGAAAGGATTGTGTAATAATTTTCTAACAATTTTTTTTACAATTTCTTGAAATTTTCTCGATGAAACTTTTTTTAATTTATGATTTTTCTCTCGAAACAGTTTGATAATATTTATTTCTTGATATAACGGATTATCAGAATTGGAACATTTTCCGGAACCGCTTGTTTTTCATATAAATGAGTTGTAATTCAATCTCCTGTCTCTAGTCAATAAAATATCCAATAACGGAATTACATAATCGTTCTTGAACAATTGCATGATAAAAACTTACAATTTCAACTATAGAGTGATTCATACTTGTTGAAATGATGGTGTATCGTGTCACTATAAATCTGTTTTTCGTTATCCAGCTGTCGCCCCCCTACAAACGACAACTCTCAAAGTTCGAACTTGTACGAGCTAAGGACTAACGAGGTCTTACCTTTTAACGTGTGATTCCTAACACGAGTTGGACGATATAGATAGGTAACTACGAATCGAAATGGATTTTTAAAAATACAAATAACTTGCTCTGAAAATGTTTCGTTCAAATTTCATTAAACGATTTCAATACACTCATGTTGCTTTGTAGATGAGGGGTCTGGAAATCCATTGAGTTTGAAAAAATGCAATGAATGATATTTTTACTGTTGCGTTNCTAAAATCAATATTCATATTAAAACACTAGTTATTGAATGATTTAATGGGAATAAAATTATGAGTTAAAGTTTTTTCGTTAACCAGATATCTTCTACGTACTAACAAAAACTCTCAACGAAAACTTGTACAAATTGAAAAATATTGAGGTCTTACTTTTCATCGTGCGACTATTAGCACGGGTTAGACGTTACGCAGTGAATACATGTCTTCAAATAATTGAAATCGTACAAAGGTCATTTATTATAATCCATGTGAATTACAGGAATTACAGGAAATAACTTTTCGCAAAAGTACAAACACACGTTGATTTGTTAAATGGAAGTCATTTTTTCTGTATGGAATCAAAGTTTTCATCGACCTTCTTTGAATATTTTCATATTTTACAAAAAATTGTATTGTGTTCACCGATCATCTAATATAATCAATTAGCATTTTGGAAGTAATTATAAATTACTAATAACATAAAACTGTTGCAACACCATGGAATTATAAAACAACTTTTCTGATTGGGAGATGTATTCAAAACAAATAGGAACAAAGTTATGTAGGACATCTTAGGCAAGTTCAAAGAACTGCAGTTCTTCATAGGCGAGTCTATGGAAATAGAAGAAATGGTCGGACTCATGGAATATAGGGAAATCAACGGCAATTCTGCTCCAGTGATGATGTTTTTCAAACATGGACTGGAAGAGGAGAAGTTTTAGTGATATTTTTAATAAATTATTCGTCTGTGTTATTTGATTTATACTCGTAGTTCCTTTTTAATTGAGATTTTCTTTGCATTATTGCAAAATCAAATTTTACAGGATTGTACCTTGTTCCACGTACTCCGTATGTGAGAATGTATTATCTAGAAGTGATTTCGAACTGGGGTGAAACTAACCCTGGCAATGGTTTTCTCCAAAAAGATAAATGTTTCCGAACCGGATATAATAATGTCAAGACAGACAATTCCGCTTTATATTCCGATAAGTTTGTTAGGGGGTTAAAATGTACACCAATATGTCTTGGCACAATCATGTCGCTGGAATTGCAAAGGTTGCTTCTCAAAAGCTTGGAACACTGTTCCGAACCAGAAAATTGTACACACCTCAGCAATTTTTGATGCTTTATAAAGCTCAAATCAGACCATCTTTGAAGTATTGTTCTCATGTATGGAGCTCCGCCCCCAAACATGTCCTGAAACTTCTGGTTCCATCCAGAAAATAGCATCCGCTTGACTGGAGATGTGAATATCACTTGCAACCTTGATAGTCTGGAATATCGAAGAATGGTTGTCTCTCTTCTATAGATACTTTCACGGGGAGTGTTCAAGTGACTTAGCACATTTAATTCCAACAAGAGCGGTACATATCAATCAGAAATACGTTTATTGAAAAAAAATCTGAGATCGTTTTTACAAATGGATTCAACCTCCAGCGATTAAAATCCAACGTGAATCGCTATTTTCGCACAGCCTTAAGGATTTTCCAGTAGTGTTTGTGTTTTATCCTTAAAAAAATACAAGTTGAAATGCTACGGCCAATAGGCCATCATAAAATCACGGAAATCTAAAGAAAATAACTCCATGAAAATTTTTCAGATCTTTGTCGTAAAAATATAGTTTGTCAACAACCGTGGTTTTAAAGATTTCTCGTAGCGCCAGACAAATATAAATACTCTCCTAATTGAAACCATTTGGTAATAAGTTAGTTACGAAAAATTGAGAAGTGCACTATGAAATCTGACAATGATTTATCGTTATACGACTACTACGAATTACTTTATGGAATAAATGAGGCTGGTATTCACATGAGGGATTAGTTTTACCATCAGCAGTCGTGTGGTTGCCGGTGAAATGGTGGATTAAATGAGCAAATATAAAAATGTACATAATCTTCACATTCCTTTTGAGTTGTAAACAGCTCGGCTCATTATTCAGAAACGAACAGTGAAGAAGAATTCTTTGATGAGGGAGTCATTTTCAAATGCATACCTTCACTTTAGAAGTGAAAGAAAGAATACGAATTGTTAAAAGGTTTCACTACATGAGAAGGCGTTACTACAAAATTAAATGAAAAAGTCATTGAAGTATTGAGAACATTAGAAATACTGTGTGTACCAGGCTCAAAATATTTAGATGAGTCAGTTGAAAAGAATAATGACTATCAAATTTCAAGAAGATTCAACAAAATGGAAATTTCGAAATGGTATCTCTCTCAACGCATGTATAGGCGAAAGTATTCAAGTAATAAATTCATATACTTGAAAAATACTCAATTATCAGCAACCACTAAGTAGTCAGTACAAAGTACTTCATATTATTCTATCGAATAATCGAAAAATAAAGAAAAATAATGAATTTTGATTAATTAAATTTGTTCGTTGGCATTAACCTTCAAGAACACTAGTTTTTCAAATTGCAAAAAGACAAGACAATAGGTTTTTGGAATAACTTTTTGGGAAAGAAAGGTTTTTGGCTTTCTACTTCTCCATCTCGATACAAAAAAACGTGGGAATTGAAATTGATTGCTTCATTCCTTTCTTTGGAAGATTTCCACCTTTTTTGTATCGAGATGGAGCAGTAGAAAGCCAAAACTTTCCTCTTCCTCTTCTAAAAATATACCCCTTTCATTGAATAGAACCGGCTGACACTTGATGAAAATCCATATTGAAATTCATTAATACAGTTTGTTGTATGATTTTCGCTATAAAGGGTTCTACAAAAACCGCGACATATGTTTCGCTATACAATGGGTTTCTCAAGCGCTTGGGTGTCACACATATGGAAATTTGACTTTGCAGTTTGTGCTTTCCTTTTGTCATGTGCTTATTAGCGATAGTGACAATTAAATTGGTATGACGCTGTCAGTTTGTGAATTTTCGAAAATTAATTAATACTAATTGTGTGTTGTTGTTCAGTTCTTAATTTGTTACTTTAATGATTCACTTTTTATTAAAATGGCATACACAAATAAGGAAATGGCTGATATGCATTACGTTCACGGTCTAACGCAGGAGAATGGAATCTTCTAAAAGATATGCTGAAATGTATCCTCAACGGCAGCATCCTTCACATAGAATATTTGCTCGAGTTCATCAACGATTACGAGAATATGGTTCATTCGAGAAAAGAACGCAGGATTGTGGTCGCCATCGAGAAGTACGAACACCACATCTTGAGGAAGCAGTATTTAATTTGATTGAAGAACAACCTACTACCAGTACTAGAAAGATTGCTTTCCAGCTAAATGTTGATCATATGACGATATTTCGAATTTTAAAGGAACAACTCTTATACCATTACCATCTGCAACGAGTACAGGCACTGTTACTTCGAGACTTTCCGAACCGTCTTGAAATTTGCAATTGGATGCTGGAAATGATTAGAAGAAATTGTTACTTTCTGAAGACGATAGAATTCACAGACGAATATAGTTTTTCTCGATCCCCGGATCTCAATCCTCTCGATTTCTCTATTTGGGGCCATTCACAGCATTTGGTTTATTGTACTCCTGTTCGCGATGTAGAGGACTTAAGAAACCACATCATCGATGCGTGCAGGGTAATCAGAGAGACTCCAGAAACATTTGAGCGAATACATGGCTCAATGCGCCGACGTTTAGACGCATGCGTAATGTCTTAAGGTAGACATATTGAACATTTACTATGATCGCTTAATGCAGGTACTAACTACAGAATAACAATAAATCCAGTTCGCATTTATGACGATGTATATCTGTAGTTATTCGTAAAATAGTTTTTTGCTGCGAAATTGTTTATTTTGGGCAAAAAACCCAAGAGATATTTTTTGTTTAGAATGAAACAGGCTATCGGAAATAAATTTTTAACTGGTAAACAAATGAGAAGACAAAAAGTTACATTGGAAATAACTTTTAGGGGTTGCGTTTTCCACCCCTTACAACCATGGGGTGAACCAAATGAATCACTGGCTAATTGTCTTTTTGGTAGTACAAAACGTCAGGTCAATTTCAATATTGTAACTTTTTCAGTTCTTGTGAAAAAAAATTTATACAAATTTTATGTACCCCCTTTAAAGGGCTGTATCTTAACAATAACATACTCCAATGAAGTTTCTTTATATGAAAGATCCTATCTTTTTTTCGATGAGGAATCACCTCCTCAAATGTTTCACACTTATTCAGTTACACCCTGTATTTTTAACAAGTTAACCTTTCCTATCATTTAGTACACTGTATTCCTTTTTGCCTCATTTTGATTATTTGCAGATTCAATAGCTTTTGCAGTTTCGATTAAAAAAATTTCAAATCGCTACTCATTTTTGATATTGCAAATTGTCCAATGTTTATTTACGACTATTATTTACGTTCTCGTTAGTGAACACGTTCAAGCTTGTTCAAGTTCCATTGCGTTTGCGCAAGCACCGTAAATTCAACCAGGTATAAATGAAATTCAATGAATCTTCAATCAATTCTCAAGCTAAAGAAATATTGTGTATGCATACTGGTCAGACTCGTAGTAACGTGTGGTTTGCACCAATCACAATTTCATTAGTTCCTCTTCCGTGTTTGGATCTCCATATCATATTATTGTTGGGGAGTCCAACCAAACATTCTTCTAAACCTCTCTTTGAGGTTTGAGGTTTGAAGAAGTGTAAAAATATGAATCAATAGTGAAGATTTCCGTTTTTTACAATTTTTGGAGAGAATCAACTCAAATTTTTGGTCATGATTCTGAGAAAAACTGTTTACAAATGGTTTGCAGATAATATATCGTTTTGGTCTAGTGTCCGTCAATGAAGAATGTTGTGAAGGGTGACCAAAATCGGTTGTGATTTCAAAATATACGGTAAAATGATAAAAGATGATCGTTCGACACAGTACAAACTGCCATACTTTGGATTTTGTATGAACATTCAGATGTGAAAGATCTGTTCCAGACAGATTCCGAACAATTCGACCGATACGACACCCAACAAAAAAGGTGTAAGGATATGCTCAAAAAATTCATCTTGAGACCTGCAAAATCCGTATAAAATATTGTTGCAGGTGCATACAACAATTCAATCTCAAAAAAGTTCGTTCATCAAGTACCTCTATAGAAATGATCGCTAATTTTAAGGTTCTACTGGACTTATCGCCATCATTCCTTTATAAGATCTAAGAATTGTTAACGGTGATTGGTATACAATGATTTGTTTACCAAAAGTCTTGACTTCAACAAAATTAGCGAAAATAATCTGAAACTCCTACTCCCACAAAACACATCAAACTCCATATTGGTTATTTGAAGGAAAAAACTACCGAAATCGTGACTGATTGCCTGAATTTTCCTGATTTTGCAGCTTTTTTTTTTGTTTCCCTACATCAATTTCGAAGGGGATATTTTGCAAAACAGGTTGTTTCCATTTTTTTCCTACTTGTTGACATTACTTCGAAGATGACTCTCATAACCTATACACCCCAATACAGTTATTAAGAATTACGGAAAATATATCATTCTCTAGTGCACAAGAAATATCATCCACGAAGCGATTGCGATGACTCAAAGAATATTTATTCATCTTTGTCAAGACTTTCAACAATGACAAGGGTTATCGATGCCTACATTCAAGCAACAAGTCATTGAGAATTAATCACCCTCTCTTATTTCACCGCCGAGTGTTCAAGTTTTTCAAATATTGACACGCGCTAAAAAATAATCATTAAAAATTTATCGCTGAAGAATCGTAAAACAGTAAAACTTAATTATTGATATTATATAATCAAACCTTGAAACAATCTCAAGTCACACCTAACAATTCGTTAATTGACAGATAGGTAATTGTATCTTATCTGTATGACTGATTAGGCTTTAAATATATCAAATGGAACAAGTATGTTTTTTTCTGATCAGACGTAGCAGCGTTCACTTGTTGACATGGTGACAAGTATCTAGAAAATTTTTTTGATCAGTTTAAATATAGAATATGAAAATATTACTGGTGATTTAAAATATTGTATCATAATTTTGTGGATATAAGAATCGCATTTTTTGGTTTCTACCACCTACATTGTGATTTATGAAAACTGTTTTTGCTTACGGAATGACTATTACGTATGAAGTTATGAAGTATCCACAATTTTTTGCAATGTGCAAGAAATGAATTACTTGAAAATAATGAAGTAACACAGTGTCTGAATTAACATCCTATAGAATGTGTTGAGCTACTGCTTTCGACATCTCGTGCGGAATAGTCGAATCCCTATCGATATTTATTGTCTTTCGGCTTGACCTCCGAAATTCTCTTGTAGATGGCTGAAGGCAATATTCTTGCCTTGATGAAAAAATATCACTGTAATTTATTGAATCGTTGCTTCAATAAAACTAGGAATCATATATAAAGAAACAGACAAACCTATACCAAAATTGAAATAAATGAATTTCAAAATAGTGATGCGCCATCTAGTGAATGGTAGCGAAAAGCAGTATTCAGTATACATATGTCGAGAGAAGAGTTTGAAAAAGAAGAAATCCTTTTCGTTTATTTCTCGAGACACACAATAGATATCGCAATGAACGAAAACTGAAATTAAAAAAAAATGTTCTCTTTGATGTAAATGAAGTTAGGAATTTGATAGTTTTCCATCAATGGTGAAGCAATTATTGGAAATATTCAAAATCAAAACTGATAATACCTTACTTTTCTGTCAGTCTTATTCTGTCATATTCAAATGAAAACACTTTTCCCATACCAGAAATAAAGTGCGTTTCGCTAACCAAGTTAACATTATCAGGAGATGACTAAAATCAATATATCCTGATGATGCTGACTTGGTTAGCGAAAGTCACATCGAGTTATTGAGTTATTTTAATAATAATAATTATAATGTATCTACTATATAAAAATGGATGTTTGTTGGTTGGTTGGTAAGTGATAAACTTCTACATCGCTCATCCGATCGTGATGAAACTTGACATGTATAAGAAATTTTTCATAGAGAAGGTTTTTAGGCTATCAATTTTTCTGTAACTCGCCACTAGATGACGCTGCAGATCAATTTTTTTGAAAGCACTGTTCTACAACGCTACGCACGCCTAAGTTCGTTGTTTCTGATTCTGTCAAAACATTGGAACAGCAGCGATACCGCAACATAGTACTAGTAATTTATATGGTGAAAAAAATATTTACATAATTTGCATGTTGAAACAAATGCAAACTGGTGGTTTTATTCCAATGATTTTCCAAAATGTAAGTCATTGAGTAATAACAACAGGAAAAATGAATGTACTCTTCATTCAGTTGAATGACAATAAAAAAGTTTCCATAATTTTTGTTTTCTTCAAAATGGAGTTTAATAAATTACAATAATGAGGCAAAGAAGTACAAGATGAAGCATCTAGAGACTATAACTTTGTACTACTACCCTTTCAAAAGCAAGTATTTACAGAAAAAATTAACCCGGGAGCCAGTGACCAATTTTTACTACCTACTTATTCCAAGCTGACAATTTTAGGAATGCTTCAAATAACAAGCCTTTCCATCACATTTTTTTCTGTAAGCATGAGTCAACTTGAGTTTCTGTAAACAAATACCTATGTTGAAATTTCCAAAACAAATAATACCAAAAATCCAGTGAGATTTAAAAACCAACTCAAATTGTTTATTGAAAGTACATTTTAGAATTATTTGATTTCACAAATAGAAATCTGAATTTTCACCAGATCACGACTTGCGTTTACGCAGTTATTTTTGTCAAGTAATTTCTTGGTTATTCATATTTTGTCTTCAATCGAGGACCGCCTGCCCGGTACTGACGATACCCAATAGGCTGAAACAGCTGGTGGCTCTCAAATCGAAATCAATATGGAAATGATTAAAATGGTACCTATCTATTTATGTTTTAATTTTCAAGGAATTATTTTCCAGCAGCTAAATTGCATTAACCTTTTACATTTGTTTGTATCAAGATGGAGTAGTAGAAAGCCTAAAACCCTCCTTCCCATAAAGTATTCATTCCTTAAATTATAACCCTTTCAATTTGATGTATTGTAATGTTCAATTATTTAAATATTTCATTTGCTTCCATTTATATGTTTCTATTTAGATTTTATGTTTATAACTTGTTTACTCACAAACAAGCAGTTGATCAGCTCCGTGAGTTGCGAATTTATTCACCATTCAATGTTCATGTATCATAATTCACTGATGAATAAATTATTGTTATTATTATTTGATTCAGATCAGTGATGTTAAAGTTTTGGTCGTTTTGAATATGTGATCAAGAAATCTTCGCAGAATTTTTTCATGCAAATAATACCATCGTGTCATAAGAAAGAACGCAAGCAGTTGATATTCCAAAGAATATAACGCCCAATTCAAAATTTTTACATGCATATTCAGTAATTGTATTCAAAAAAAGAGTATTCAAGAGTTTCAAATTTGTTTTAAGTGTAACCCCTTTTTATCTAAAAATACCGGCGACATACATTCTCCCAGCAACGTCATTGTTTCATTCGGAAAACCATTGTTTCAAATGATACATAAATTGATAACAATAGTTTCAGATTACCTGTCACAACATCACATCGGTGCATAGTCAAATAGAGAGACTCTGGCACATTCACAATATAACTTCACAGTTTTTCATAATAATCCACAATAGCGCATATTTCTTAATTATTGTTGGTGTGAACGAAAAAGTTTAAAAAAGACTCTTTTTCTTGACAACTATCCAGAATTTGCTGTACTTCACTCCGATGACTAATGCCGATAATTTAAAATCAACTCGCGATACACACAAAAAAGACAGAGCTACTATGTGGTCTGATATTGGAAACGATTTAGATCATGTCTATATTTGTCGTCACGTCACCTTTATCATCACATTCTAATACATGAACGAAAGTTCTGTACTTGAACTATGTCAATGTTTACAGATTACGTAATAATTGAAAAAAATTGATGGTCACGTTTTCCATTTCCCGTTATTGAATTAGCGCCGACATGAGAGATATTGCACTTTTAGTTTTGCCAAGCTTTCTGGTAAACGATAAGTGCAATTTTTCTGCGTATTGATTTCGAAAACAAATCCAGAGGTAGATATGGTGATATAATTACAGGCGGCTAAATTTTTCCATAGATCTTTATTTCATCGATCAATGAAAAGTTTGAGCAAATTAAAGTGAGCTTTTATGTAGCAGGAATTTTTCCCGATATTTTCAAGTTCTTTTACTTTTCATAACCTATTTCTAATCAATACCACTGGAGAAGTTATAACATTTGCAGATGATACTGTTTTGTACTACGATGTGATAATTGGGAAAATTAAAAAATTTAAACGGATGTCAGCGGATGTTCCTTCAATTCTGGAACCCTTAGGTACCAGTCAAGATAATGGTAAACGACCAGATGGTATGTCTCTCATACCATGGAAATACGGTAAACCTGTGGTATGGGACTTCACATGCGTCGACACGGTCGCGGCTTCCCATCTAGCCGGAAGTTCGACGTCGGCTGGAACTGCAGCATTGTCTGTCGAGAAATTGAAAAAAAAATACAAAAATCTTGGTAACAACTATCTGTTCCATCCAGTAGCGGTTGAAACTTTTGGTGTTTATGGCCCGGACTTTGTGTTATTCGTTCATGAACTCGGAAGGAGAATAGGTCAAGCAACGAAAGATCACCGTTTTACCTCTTTTTTTATAGAAATAATTAGTATTACCATTCAACGTGGCAATGCTGCTCCGTTCCTTGGAACTATTCCTCCTTCACATAATTTTGATGAGATCATGCATTGCCCTAATATGTGGATATTCATCAGTCTCCTATCAAGGTTAATTCACAAGTGATTGATCAACCTTCTTCTTTTTCAGAGCGGTCAATGGACTTAGGTCATTCTTGTCCCCGAAATAATATAAGGTGCAGTCCTCGTGGTTCTGGTTCCCTTTCATTGGAAAAGCTTCATTAAGCAAGAGCCGAATCGATCCTTTTACGAAACCCTTCTCCACTTGGAAGGATCGATCGCAACTTGAGAAATGGTTCTTATGGAAATTCAGTGAAACATGTTCTTCCTGAAAATCTAGAGAAGAAAACTGGATTCAATTATTAAGGAAACACTTGCTACATAAATAGCCTTTTACAAGTGTTTTTCATGACAAAGAATTTCAAGAACGAGGTTTTAATGATGAACGAGACGGGAATGATTCCTACTTATTCATGAAATTCAAACACCTGTTCATGTAGCGGCAGTTTCGTAAGAATATATCATCTTTCCCTCCAACCGATTTCCTGGAGTCTTTGAAGTCCACTAGATACTCGTTAGAACAACAAGTGGATTGTTGCGAATTCTTGGGGTTCTTGTTGAATACTCTTCGTGAGCAAAACAATAGCAAAATCAATACTCCTGACCGCTCTGGATCGAATGATTCCGTAAAGTCCATCTCGTCTTGTGTTTGTACATCTTTTGCTGGAAAACCCCTCACTTGTTTACTTTGTAGTAAATGTTCAGGAGGTAGCGAAAACTTATGTGAATTTCTGGAACTACGTCTAGCGTTTCCTAATATGACTAATAACCAGTCCGTGTAAAGGTTATTGTTAAATCATCTGAAAATGGAATTTTTAACAGGTGATGATCGACTGTATTGCCAAACATGCGCCAAACTTACTGACTGTTATAAGGACACAAGTATAGCTCAGGCACCAGTCAATCTAATAATAACTTAGATGATCTTCAAACAAGATTCAACCTCTGACGGAAGCAGATGAACATTTCAATCTAGCAGACCACTATTATAATATTCATGCAGTCATTGTTTACTGTGGTTCTGGCGTTGAATTTGGTCATTATTACGCCTTGGTCAAAGACGAAACGGACTGGTTAAAGTTTGACGATAGTCGTGTCACGAAGTGTTCTGGTGATGTATTGAATCTATTGGAGCTTCTGGAGACACCCTACATTTTGTTTCATGAGAGAGGACATTGTCAGATAAAGATCTTTAGATGATGTGGTGCTACAGGTTTTTCCGGGTTTTCCTGTAGCTGAAAAAGCAAATGCGCCACTGGAATCAATGAAGTCGCCCCGGAGCACCAATTAATTTTTATTGTTGTTTTTATTTTTATCGTTGTTTTATAATTTCACAAATTAAAAATCAAAGTTGAAACAGATTTCGTTAAAATCAGTACTTGGCTGAAAAATCTTTGACAGTAAATTTTGAAAAAACTTTTTCTGTACCATTCTCTTCACATGAGCACAAGGTATCAACTTCCAATTCACTACAAATAGAACACAATGGTATAGTAACAAACATCGGTTCATAAAAGGGCTTGTTTTTTTCAAGGACAAAACACAAGCACTACAGAAAAATCCTTAAGGCTGCATATCAACGAAAACTAACTCCTGTTTTGTGAATTCGAAATATTATTAAAACAATAAAAACTTCTTCCCAATTTAGGGCCTTCCATGAATAGTTACCGACTGAAAATAGTAAAAGGGGTCGATCGAGTGCAACGAAGCCTTCTTTGGTGACGAGAGAACTAGTTATGACGCAATTGAACAAATGCACATCGCAGATAAGAATATCAGATTTCCGCCACGACTGTTCATATTTGAATCGGATTAGCAGCCTGTTATCGGCGCACTCTATCGGCGGAGCACGGTTCTCGACGAGAAATCTCATTCACCCTCTTCATTACGCCAAATAAAGTGTTGTCAGATAATGGTAATTCTAGAAAGCGAGTGTCGGGTATTGGAACATTAGTTATGCATGAATTCCTTTCTTTCTTTTCTGTTTTGTCTCGTCAACAAATACAGAAAGGATCCGTAGTGGTGAAGCTGGAAATACAATGTGGAGTTGTTTTTGAAGCTTTTTCAATATTTTTCCATGGATATTGCCTTATTTTGTATTTTTTCTCTATCAAAGCGTGTTATAATTTTTATACATTCAACTATGGAAATATCTAATATTTTCAAACTCGAAAGCAGTGAGGTTTTGAAAGTTCAGATTGGCATAAATTTTGAAATGAGATTGGAGTTATTGATAGTATTATTTTAAAAGTATACTTCTTAAGAAATTGAGGAAAATGTCGAAATCGTATTTTGATTTACTGATAATTCAGATGATGTGGTACTGCAGGTTTTTCCGGGTTTTCCTACAGCTGAAAAAGCAAATGCGCCACTGAAATCAATTAAGTCGCCTCGGAGCGCCAATTAATTTTAATTGTATCATAATTTCATGATTTGTATTCCTAAAAACTGAAAGTATTCGAATCAGATTCTGATTGATCAGTTTTTGATTGATATAATTTGATTCACAAAATTATTTGTGAGGACAGAAAAAGAAAATGATTTTGATCATTCAACAAGCATTATGCACCGCTTCCACCTTAATTATACTATCGGAACTGATGCTAAACTTGGGCAAATTTTTATTTGATGCGAGGCTGAGTTACATAAGATTTTCATATCACATTATGAAACGTTTGACACCAAGATGCCCAGAGTTGACCCCTATAAAATTCTTGTGGGGTCGTTTGCCATGACTCCCGAAATGATCCAACATTTAGTTAATACAGTGTCTCATCGAAAATGTCATTGTCAAAATGCAGACGGGTAACAATTCGAAAAACTTTTGTAATCCATTTTCATCAATTGAAATCCATCATGATTGATATCATGTTATTTGTCGTCAATAATCAGTTTTACCCAAAAATTATTATGCAAACCCCTAACTCGTTCGCAGAATAATCTTATGGCGCAAAGGAAATTATATTCCCAACCAGCAAAGTTGTTTTATAATTCCATGGTGTTGCAACAGTTTTATTTTATTAGTATTTTATAATCACTTTCAAAATGCTAATTGATTATATCAGATGATCGGTGAACACAATACAGTTGTAGACAATAAAAGTGTTTTATAAATTTGTCATAGAAACGTTTATGAAATAAAATTAAAAAACCATTATAAAATAGTCAGGAACTTATCAAAGAAACGTTTTTGCAACTAATTTATAAAACTTATTTTCCTACAAAAATAAATTGTTATGTAGCAGTCTTATAACACTTTTCTGTGAGATTTTCATGATAGCTATAAAACTATTTCAAGCTTATTTTATAACTGTTTTCTGTAGCTTCAATGAAATTATTTTATTAGAATGCTTTCAGATACTATTTTATTTTCATTACCATATTGTCACTTGAATGATGATGAATGATTTTATAGTATGGTATATTTACTACAATTCAAAAACACTAATATAACTGTTATAAAATCAAACTGATTTTGCTAATATATATTTGCTGCCACCAAGAATAAAATGCAGCATTTAAGAACAACCAGCTGACATCGATTCCAAATTACAACTTTAAAAAATTCTTCAAAATGTTAGTTATGTTCAGTAAGAATATTTTCGTTTAGTTATTCAAGTGGAACACCATCGATATCGTGGTGCAAATTAGTTCTTCAGCAACTTTTAAATATTTGATTTTTATTGAGTATGGGTACCCCATAAGTAAATTAAATATTTTTAAGGCATTGTGTTTAGTAACTCAACCTTATTATTCACAATTCGGAAGACTGTGAAATACAAAGGGTTGGCACTTTCAAGTGACAGTTTTTAGTTATATATTTAGAAAACCTGAATATTTTGTTCTCTGAGTGAAGCAGTTTCGTGTTACAACGAAATGTTGTTAGTTAGCATTAGACAACGGATATTTATCATAAAAAAGGTAATATGTGATGAATATAAGTAATTTATATTATAAGAGTCACCAAAGTGTCGTTCATTAGCAAAAATGTTGCCAATCAACTTATAACTTATAGTTGTGTTACAACCCAGAACTAAGTGTTTCTCAACAGTTTTATAGAGGTAACGTAGTAGCTAAAATACGTTGAAATGCTTGTTACTGATACCAATTTATTTTATAGAACGACGCCATTTTGAAAGATAGAGATCCGGGATACTGAAATTAGATGAGTTGAAAATATGAAATACCGCATATGTAGTGATATTTACAGCTGAAAAGTACATAAATATCATAACATTATATTATTTAGAACAAAGTGAGTTGAATTGGTGACTAGAAAATTAATACGTCGACAGAGCAAATTTTTGTTTAAGTAATTATTAATTTTACCAAAAACATTTATAAATGAGTGGCGCGCTTGAATTTTGCTAAAAATAGGCTATATATTTGTCAATAAAATTTCATTTGCAGTAAAAATATCAATCTTCGAAACACAAACAATGTCTTTACCAGTTTTATGAGTGCAAAAGTGAAATTTCAAAATGGCTTCAACCTTTCTATTTGTTACTTTTCAGTTGGTGACATATCTATTATATTTTCCTAATGTCCAATACAAAATTACTTCTTGCGTCTTCAAGAAAACATTTCCAACACTTTTTTATTTCATTGTTATCGTTTTTGGCTGTATTATATTTTATAACGCCTACATGGAACTACTAAGAAACTCTTATAAAACTGTTTTCTGATTATTTTATAAGTATCGCTTGAATATGTTGCAAAAATGCAGTGAGGAAAGTCTTTACAAAACTACTTTTTAAGAGTGTTAGACTAATTTTATAGTTATTGCCAAAATGTTTATAAAACTGTTTTGTAGTGTTTGTAAAAGGCCTTACAAAATATTGATAATAACTATAATGTTTTATAAAACGGTGCCAATTTCCTATTTATAGCAGTTTTATAAACACATTGAAAACATTTCTGGGAGTAATGCACTTTTATAATTTGTTTATTCGAAACGTTTCCGCAACTATTATAAAATTCGAAATTGCTAGTTGGGTTATCTATTGAAAAAAAACTTGAAGTATGTAACCAATTTGAAAAATATTCTTCTTCAACTAATGTGAAGAGTGTAAAGAAATTATTAGCTCGACATATTTCGATGTTTTTGGAAAAAACTGCTTTATGAATTTGGTGCAGAACTTCATCATAAACCTGTATAATATCTGAAGTTTGAATGCTTGAAGGGTTTGAATCATATATTTCAGTAGCTTCATTTTACTAATGAATTACTCGTTTCCTATTATTCTTTTACTCTTTCAAGTCCAGTATTCTCTAAAATGAATTGGTTGAAAAATAGTTTTTCCAGTCAGGTTGTCGATTTCGATAATGTATGAGCAATCCTTGAGATGATCGTGCTAACTTAACTGAGTTTATTTGATCATAATGTACGTATATTGTTGTTTATTTTCGAAAAATAACTCTACAAAATTGTAGATGAGAAAGAATTACCGAATATCATAATTTATACAGTCCAGTCACGTTAAATTAAGACCTCCTAATCACAAGGGAAAAGCTAAACTCAACTAGGAGTTAATTAAATTCATTTGCTTTCAAGTCATGACAGTACTTTTGTCAAAATATTCTGTTGCAAATAGAATGATGGAAAAAATGATAGATATTCCTACTGGCAGATAGTCAGTTGGGAGAAGTATCAACAATGCAATCGGAGATTGAAGAAAGCAAATTCAATGGTGAATACTTACCAGGATTGCTTCGTAGTCTCCTTACTTGAATAAGTTATGTATTTTCTTTGTCTTCACACTGGTAGGTGCATGTTAAGGGCCAGAGAATTTGGACAGGCCATTAACAAGATGCTTCGACAAGGTTCATCAAGATAGTCAAATGATATAGACCTCATAGTACACTCACAGAAAAACACCCAGTGAGTTTGCAGCAATAATGGCATACTGAAAAGATTTCAGTTGATCGTATCGAATATCCAAGGTGCAAGATTTCCATCTCAATCACTGCATCAACCATCCTGAACAGCCATGACATCTGTAAGTCAGCTCAAGGTGATACATTAGATTCAAGAATTAAATGAAACTGGCTGATAATCGATGGAAATCAACATCAAAACTCACTAATATATTTTATTATGTTAATAAAATACACTGTGGCACGGGTTCCGCTGAGCAACCTCAAGCAGGACTGTATGGAAGGACTGCTTGATGAAGCTATTGTACAGCAAAAAAGTTATCGTGGTGTGACTACTATAATAGTCAGTTTTTTTATATTAGAATCATACTGGAAGTGGTTTTTGACATCTAGTTTGGGTGAATTACCGTTTGAGCGTGTGCGTTTGTTGACTAGCTTAAGAAGAGTTCTGCTTCTGTTGCTCAAAAATTTACTGCAAGTTTGTCAGGTCAGGTTGGATTAGGTTGGAGAACTGGGAAGCTTCTGTTTTTGACCCAATATTTCAGTAACCTCAATGTCATATTCTTTGGTTACTTCATGCTCCATGAAGAGTCCCACAAGTAGCTAGGGTAGAAAAGTCCATCACGGTAGAGCCCAGTATTACTTTGAGGGCGTTCGGAATTTCGAAAATTCGGTTAGTAACGATGAGGAGCTCAGATAGGTGAAAGAAATGGAAACACATACAGTTTCAACATTCTCATTTCTACGATATCAATTAGCTCATTGAAAACACTGTTTCCTCATCAGAACACAAACGCTGTTTCTCGGCGCGCATTCCACTAACCAAATTAGCATTATTAGGAAATTAATACTTACTTGGTTAGCGAAATGCACATCGAAAAACAGCATTTTAGTTCTGGTGAGAGAAAAGTGTTTTCAATAGATTCATTCAATGACAGAGGTTCCAAATTCTACTCATAGAACTCCTAAGGACTTATATAAATTATCATTGATATTAATAATGTTATGTTTACAGATCATACAGTTTTTTGGGAGAATTCAATTGAATAAGTCTTTTTATCTAGATTGGGATAAGAGTATCGATAAAATAGCCACTTAGAGGGTTATATTTTACTTCTCCTGGTTTTTGTCATAAACTCACAGAACGGTAGGAATATCTCTCAAATATTAGAGAAAGTTCGGGATTAGTTCATTTGGGATAAGTCACATTCTGTTTTACCTTAGAATCATAAATTTGAGAAATATATTGGTCAATGAAATGGTAATTATGAAAATAATTTTTGATTAAATGAAAACTCGAATTTTCTAATTTTTGATGATATGGTTGGATAAATTATCGAAAGATTTTTTGAATAATGTATCACATGAACTATTTTTCTATTATGAATAATCATTGATGACGTTATCAATCTCTCATAGATAAAGTAAAGAAAAATGAGGTAGATACGGGGATTCAGTTTAAAAATCAACAAATGTCAAGAGGTAGGTATGTTCTATAATATATGAAATTGAATTACAAGTAATTAACATAAAAAAAATCTTCCTCGAATAAAGGACAATAGCCATTGACAGATTTCAGATATTCATAATCTAAAAACAAAAACCACAGCTGTCTTCCCAGTTCTTTGCATACAGAATTGATGTCTGATGAAAAGTAAATTACTTTTCGCAATGTAATTGGTTTATCGGTAATTGGAGAAGCCTGAGGGGAGCCAGTAATACTATTGGAATTGTAAATCACATTGTCATTTCATTCCAGGCGAGTCGAGTTCTGTGACATTGTTAGCCGATACGTTTCCATTCACCATTATTATTGAATCTGTTTATTCGTCTGTACAGGGCTGATCGAGAAATCATTGAACACGGCGAAATTCGAACCAAATATTTCGAAAACGATAAAGGTAACTCGTGATATTTTCTTTAACCCAACTACGGTAAAGCAAATTGAATTTTATGACTTCAACCAGTAGGTATGTATGGAATATATGATAATAACTACCTTTTACTAAACTTCAATAATACGCAGAGTCTCAACTTCACACTTCTTGCATAAATAGGCTAATACAAGCAGAAATTTGGCATCTAAAAAGCTGTGAAAAATATCCAGTTTTTTCAAAATTTGGTGACGTAAATATTGTAGCGTATATTTTTTTTTATACCACTGCACAAGCTAACGGCAGCTTCTCGTCTGGCGGCACTGGATCATGGGTTCAAACTACATAAAACGATTTCATTATTATTACTACGTTACCTTTTATTCATTTGATGGTCAATTGCCACTGAAGTTTTTGGTGTTGTGGAACTCAGAAACCTTCTGAGTATTGACAGAGAGTAATGAATTAAAAGTTTAAAATACCCAATTAAATTTTAATAATAACCCAAATACATGATATACAATTAGATGAGTTAATACAATGAATAACGAAGTAACTATGAATTTTTTATACTGATCAGTCTTTAAATTGTTCGATTTTCAACCGGTTTGATGATACCACCTTATATTATTAATGTAATATAATGAAAATAGGAAAATGATAATTTTCAATCAGATGATACTCATATATAAAATAACTTCAGAACATACTTAAAACTAGGTGATACTGACCTCATTATTCTGCACAAGGTAGTGGTGACATTCAACTGGATATAATGTTTTTCGTTCACCTGAATGGAAGCTCAAACGAAAATATAGAATCAAGAATGATCAAAATGTACTGGACTCGACAACATATGGGCTCAAAACCAAATGGGCTCAGCAACTGAGCATCTCAGCGACTGAGGGGTGTTCAGCAAAACGATGATCCATCAAAATCTGCTGTCTTTCGCATTGAAAAAAAAATGGAAACTTGGGAACCAGGAAGCTCAAAAAGTACGTCCCAAAACAAAGACCCTGTGAAATAGGTACATTTTACTACCCATTTCATGTTTATTATTTTGCATGAACGGAAGGAATTTGAAATTGTCGTTCCGATATAGAACGGTTTTTCTTAAAACAGTTTTTTTACATACCTCTTGACTCCAGAGGGATTTCAAACCACGATAGGTCTTCAAACAAATAAATGGATGGAATACTGCCTGTATTTGATAGACTTATTATCAACCACCAAAAATAGAGCAGATCAATATGAGGTCTGGTCCTCTCAACAGATACTGCACGACTTTTCATTTTTCCACAATCTCATAAAAATGGCAATCTTCAAAACTTTTTTGTTGAACAAAAACTAACTTGAACTCTAAAACCTTCGGCTTCAGTTGAAACTTTGCCCAACGTACAGAAGTGTAATGTCCATCTCTCTTCAATACATGTCAGAATGAGTACAGAATAAGTACAAGGTTATAAACAATTAGGTCGCACCATGAACATTGGATGAACGGGGATGGATGATTTCATACTGACGCAAGAGCAGAGGACGGTAAAGAAATGTTAACTAGATTGGGTTAACCTTGAAGGTAAATAACCTGTGACTCAAATGTAAACAATGAACACCACTCCGGAAAGATTACTTGAGATTCAATAAGATCATAAACATCAAATGTTACGATTATCACAATAATACAAAGAAATAAACAATTATATACATGGTATAATACATCAGGTGAGTGAGATATGATAGCACTAAACAAATTCATCAAATGAAGGTAATTACGATTGAATTATAAAACTATTCCTTTTCATTACAGAAAATGGTTTAGACTCTGCATATGAGATACAGAAAGCTAAATTTATGTGTACTTCCAGGAGACAACAGGGAAGCTCTAGAATATCATTTAATTGAAGAATTTATAAATGAATTTTGGTCTTATTTTAGATTATCACAACACTGTACTACTGGGAAGTAGATTCATCAAGGAAAACATAGTGACACTGTATCAATTCACAAATGAAGCTATACATTTTATGCTGTTGAATTTTATCTCATGGTATTGAATAGTTCACATACCAAGAATAGAAAACAAATAGCATTTCATTTTTATGTTATTTTAAATTTAAATGCTACAATATTCCTATTGAATCTGCAGTTGCTGATGAAATTCAGCAATTTGCAAAAGAGAAATGGATTAGATGAAAGTGATTACGCACAATGGAAATACTTTCAGGTTAGGGAAGAATATTTGGGATGATTGAAACAAAATATATCAGGAAAATGTGTATCTATTGGAATAAACCAAAATAAGCCACTCCGAAAGTCATAAAAATTGTCATTCATTATAATCGTTTGATAAGGAAGAGATAAACCATTTGAACAATGGTTTAAAATTTGACATTTCGTCTTTCTAGAAAGTCTTTGAGGAAATCATTGCTAGTGTTTTAAGTTCAATTCAATATATGCCTGATACCTCGAAGGGACTAGTTTGAGAGAAAGTCAGGAATCAAATTTACAGGAACATGATAAGAGATAAACTGAAACATTCAATAAACGACAATAAAATTCTGAAGAAACTTATCAAGCTGTTGAAAGGCAAAAACGTATTTTATTTGAAAGCCGACAGAGGTAATAAAGTAGTAATTCTGGATAAAACGGATTACTACGAAAGTAGTAAAGGTCGATACCCGTTACCAAAGATGATTGCCGAAGTAAAAGACGTCCTCAAGAAATGCGACAACATACTTACCCTGCAACTGAAACGGAACTTACAAGTTTCCAACCCAATCGTGTCAAAACTATATTGCCTCCCAAAAATCCACAAACCGGGAAAATCAATGCGACCCCATCGTTTTATCTATTGGATCTCCTACCTACTAACAGGAAAATGGCTCGATAAGGAATTTGAAGGCTTGCTCATTGCGGAACCAGGTTTTCAGTATCGAAAAGTCCTTGAGTTCATACAACATACAAAAAACATCGTTTTACAAGAATGTGAAATTTTGGTTTCCTTTGATGTTAGTTCTTTATTTCCTAGCATCCCAATTACACATACCTTACAATACCTCAGGGAATTACCAGAGAAATATAATTTCAATAATAACGAAATTGATGAATTCGTTTCTCTCACTAATTTGTGTATGAAACAGAACCGGTTTTCAGATAGAAGGTTGCTTTACTGAACAACAGAAAGGAACGGCTATGGATGAAACCTTGTCCCCCTATCAGGCAAACTTGTTCATGAGCAAATTCGAAATGGAAATCAAAGAAATGTCGAAGTATTTTCCTAAGATATAATAAAAAATCGAATATTGAGGACGTTGTTTTCTTTTTAGATAACAGATTTCCATCAATACAATTCACGTATGAGTTAGGAAGTATAGGACAACAGGTATATATATTCCTGACAGTTCACATCACTGTGTACAGTACAAACGTACTGGGCTGAGTTTTCTAGTGCATCCTCTTTTGACTTTTCTCCTCACACATGAGAGTTTCACAAAAGAAAAACAGACAAAACTGGAAATATTAGTTAGTAACGGTTTCTCGTGTGGTATCGTAGATGATATTATAAGGAAGAATAAGTTTGGGTTGAGAATGAACGAAATGTCGACTTTCAGAAACGACGAAAACCAAGATAAACATATCTCAGTTCCATACCACCAATACACGAAGAACTTTGAGAATATTTTCAAGGAACCAGTTAAGAAGGTGGTATTTAAATCAAGTCATACACTACAGAGCCTATTAGGAAATCCAAAGGACAAAGTCGAGAATTAGGATAAATCTGGAATTCACGAAATTGAATGCGATGTAAAATATCATGAACAGATTAAAAGAGCTATTAAAATATGGAAGAGCAGAAAAATCAGAAGTTGTCCATCATATTTTGCCACAAAACCATTTCATAGACTTCAGTTCATTAGGATTAGTTAGACGAGTTAACTACAACAGACTATATGCCTACGAGACTATATGCCTACGAGAGTGTAGAAATAAGTGAACATGATAATATTATGAATAAAGATGGTAGACCAATACCTAAGATCAATACAAATAGAGCTTGTTGACATAATATTTCATTTATCAGATTTCCCGGACTATTACATAAGTCCACATTGTAAAATTAATTTAAGATAATTCAGGTACCTAGCACAGGTATCTATTGTATGAATAAGGATAACATTGTATGCATGTTTAGTTTAATCATCTTCTTGAAGATGGTCACTTGGTGATCGAAACACGTATCGAGGTGTTAAAATAACGGTTCAGTGTTGGGATAAAACTCCAGTAATATTCATCAATACACCAAAGGTTCCAAACAGTTCAATAAAAACCTTAACGAACCATTCATGAGTATGACTCTAGTTGAAAAATTGAAACATTCCAAATTATATACTTGACTGAACCTTCTTGTAGATACCAATTTTTTGTCATCTTACTACAAGCACTTTCAATGGACTATCAGAATGTATTTGCTTTAGAATTTGAAGCTGCTAGCACTAATATACATCATAATGAAATCCTTTATTTTCATAAAAATTTTTGACAACTGATTTTTTGCCCAAATGATTTTTTTCTTCACTCTTGTTGAATGTGACACCTTGCAAGTATTGAATTAATCAATTTATGAAAAAAAAAAGTTCTGACAAAATTCATGAATAATTGCTTGTTGCATTTAAAATACTCAACAGGGTGATACTCAGTCACAATGTTGACTACTAGCTTGATAGAAACAGTTTTTTTTTGTTTAACGATCAAAGGTTTCAAAAACAGACAATTGTTTAATACAAAACAAAGGAAATTATATTAATTTTCGAAACCCATAAAAACATGCATTTTGAAAAATGAGATCAACAGAAAACTCAGAAGAATTTTAAATCTCGTTGGAGTTCTACAACCTTTTGTACATCAACGATCTTTTAAAGAAACCATAAATCCAATTTACATTGTTTTACTGATGATTTGACAGAATTTCAAACGTAATGTGATATAAGAAGAAAAATGATAAATGAATGCAACTGAATGCGACATATGGTCAGGGCACACAACAATGTGTTGTTATTGGAATAGCAAAACAGCATCCCAGAAACTTGGATCACTAGTGTGGAACTGAAAATAAGATTTACTTTCATCATAAGTTAGTCTAGATCACTTCGAAGATCAGTTTAGACAGTAAGATAAGTAAGTGATTAGAAATGATGGCAAGTGCAAGAAGAAAGAATTGTTTTAATTGAAAAAATAAGTGTCAGTTAGGTAAGTTCACACTGAGTTGGTTGAATCAACACTCCACTGCTACCCACCAGGGTATATCATAGCTCACACCTATTCAAATACAACTCATTGAATGTAGCTTCATCACAAAGCCGATTACTTCATTTGATGAGTGATTTTCAGGTGAGCTAGCGAGAGCAAGACAGAAATCTTAGCCATTTCGCAGCGAGACAGGATCAGATTATGTGCTCCGGTATCAGAGCCTGGATATTCTGTGAGGAATAAATCACTCCAAGGTTAACAGGCCACGACACATTTTCCTCAATCTGGTGTAGACACGATCAGCGGTGAGTCTGCAATATTTGTCAGGAAGGAGAGCAACACAAGTATCGAAGAGGAAGAACTGAACCATCTTCAAGTGACCTTGAGATTGAGTAGATATAGTGTAACCGAAATCAACAAGGCCATAAAACTGAAGAGTAACATAGTTCTAAACGAGAAAAAGGCTCAGATGGTTGCCCCTGCGTATTCACCATATATCCCTAGGGTCACAAACAGAATTGGAAGACTCTTGGAGAAGCACAACATTGAAACGGTTTTCAAAAGAAGATACAACAAAGTATCGGGTCGGTTAAATATGAAAGAGACTCACTATCAGAGGCAGGGGTTTATCGCATACTGTGCACTTCTGGGCAGGTGTACATCGGAACCACCAAAAGATCTGTGGGGAAGAAGCTGAATGAGCATGAAGAAAACTGCAGACTAGGTCAAACTGATAAATCGGTTGTGGCGGAACAGGCATTCAGTGAAGGAACCTCAGGATTTTGTGTTGAAAACACGAAACTCATTATCCCCAACCAGGGATACCATAGTCGACTGGCACGGAAAGCAAACCCTAAAAATATTGACACTGAACACAAGTGTTACTTGCTTTTGTGATGCATTTCAGAGATGCATCCTCTCATATCTGTAGCACACATCAGCTAGAAGACGCTGGTGTGAATAACCATTCAGATCGGAATGTGCAGCTCTGAAATCGTATCTGTGTATTCTGAAATATCCTTCAAGGTAGCCATATTGTTATACCTAAGAGATTCCAGTAGTTGAATGACTTGAGTTACCTTCATAAATGAAGGGAATCTGCACGTCAGCTGTACCAAATCATTCATAATCATTCCTACATACGCAGGTGCAGATTGATCTCGCAACAGATTCTGTTTCTGATGCACAAAAATCTGGTATAAGCAAAGATATGTTGCTTTTGAGCAGATGGTGAGTCGTTTTTTGACTGCACCACCTAGCCTTCTAGGTTTGCAAACTTGATGAAGGGTTGGAGAACTGAGAGGCCCTTGAACGTGATTCGACATTATAGGTAGGGTAGGTAGTTGAGGACTCAGGATCAGACCATAAAGGTTAATAATAATAATAATAATAATAATAATAATAACAGGTCTTTATTCATCGTAATAAAAATGACAGTAAAAAGATATGATGAAACATAATATGATGAATGGGCGAGGTTCAGCTATTATAGCTGCTTTCAAACCTAACCTTTCAAACTATAAAAGAATGCATGGTATCGTAAATAAATAATAAATTATTATAAAATAAAATAACTATAAAATAACACAAAATGATAAAATCGCGATATGGTAAAACAACATCTGGGAAATCGAAACCTATTTGATAAGCATGAGGACAGTATTGTGGTAACTTATTGACTCGTTGACATTAGAGCTTTGAGTCTTTTTTTAAAGTTCTTGAGAGGTAACTGTTTGAAGTCAACAGGTATGGTGTTATACAATTTAGCTGCCATGTATGAGAAACTACGTGTAAAAATAGCCGAATTATGATTGGATATAAACAAGAGGTGTTGATTGCGACTGTTATTGTTGAAATATAGTGAAATGAGTTTATCACGAGTTCTCACGAGTAACTATGGAAAAGAAGTTCATCACGG
The DNA here is from genome assembly GCF_000500325.1 of Leptinotarsa decemlineata. NCBI lineage: Eukaryota > Metazoa > Arthropoda > Insecta > Coleoptera > Chrysomelidae > Leptinotarsa > Leptinotarsa decemlineata. Next base: position 9,986 of record NW_019291474.1, on the reverse strand, counting down.
TAGAGCTCCAAATTACCGTGGCAATGCTTTCTATGAGAGGACGCCGGGAATCTCGAGAGATTCTTTCGATGCCACTTCGAAGTAGCCTCAGAGCTACCATTTGGCAAGAATATACAAACCATAATATGAGTTTGAAAAGAGTCTAGTTTGAGATATTGAATGAATGAAATTACTGAATATGTTGAGAGAACCATCATAGATACAAAAATAACACTAAATTATGATTTGTTTTTGAGAAAATTCCAGGTTATTCTATGTCAATTAATTTTAACATGAATGTCGAAATGATGGAAAAATACTCTACTGAGAAAGATTACGAGTTGGAGATTGAGAAAAACAACATAAGCATCGAATAGCTTGAAATTAAGATAAACAGCTTTCTAAAAATCAATTTTATTGATAAATACCACTGACAGAAATTTTCACGATACTTGAGATGGTGTTAACGTGTCAATTTTTCTCCCCATTACCAAATTCTCAATTTCCCATAGCCTCTGTGAAAATCGATTGTGCGCTCATGCAAAAGGATGTTGCCTGATTAATCCAGCTCAGCGAGCCACAGCACGTGTCCAATTGACAATGACACGAGTATACACGAGTATGTATTGTCATCCCATGTCAGTCTAATATTGCTATTAGATTATAAAGAGGGATCATCGCGAGTTCTACAATGCCGGTCTAGATTGAAATTTTTGTTTGTTTTTAATCCTATGTGTAATACAAACTCAGTAATGCATGTCATTTGGAAGCGGTGAGAAAAAGGCTCGTGCTGTTTGATTGGGTAGGAGAAATATTGCTGAATAAATGAGACATATGGAATATTTATTCTTGCCTGTTGGTACATTGGTGATAATGAAGAGTTCTACTTTTTTTTTTGCAGATACTTCATAAAAATTGAAGCACTTTTTCAAATGACTTGGCTCAAATCATTCAAAAACTCTTCGACTTTGTTGTCATCTTAGAGATTTCGTGTTTATGTGGCTTCATGTCAGAATGTTAGTTTGTAAAAAATATTTTTCTACACCCGTACTATAATAATACAATTATATGCCCATAATCCGTTTCATAATGAGATATACTTTCATACTTATTTTTATGCAATAGAAACCCATTATTTTTCAATCAAGCATGCTGTGCATTTACCGTTTTTGCGAAAGTCCTACCTAATTGTTTTATATGTCAAAATCACAAGGTATTCAATTTTCGCAGAATATAGCTGAACTTTGATAATTATATCATTAAAATGTCTGATATCAGCGATATAGAAGAACTACCATCGACTCCTCTACACATTTCAGAGGAATCGGAGCATGCAATACAAAATATTTTATCATCAAAAAACCCCAGAAAACTATATCAACGGTTTATGGACAGGAAAAATACAAATAATATTTCGACATTCTCCAAAAATGTTTTGATTGCTTATTTTCGAGAACTGATGAAAACTATGAAATCATCCAGTACATGGAAACAATATTCAATAATGAAATCGTTGATAAATATTAACCATAATAAAGACATTTCTGAATAAAAGACGCTACAAGCTTCATTAAAGTTAAAGTCTGAAGGATATGTTGAAAAAATATACATGTAAATGTAAATTTTCCTTCCATTTCCAGCTCAGTGGGACCTGGAATGAACTTTTCAAACTGCACAATGAATAATCTTATTATTTTTAAGAAAGCTAATCAATTACAATTATTATTTTTAATAAAAATTCAAATAGAATGTTTATAGTTTTTTTTCTATATCTATGGTACCTAATACCCAAGGTGATACCAATAATTAAAATTTTCTAGAGGTTTTTTGAAGAAATACGAGTAATCACTGTTATTGTATATTACTGGAGTTTTATCTCAACACCAAACCGTTATTTTAACACCTCGACGTGTTTCGATCACCAAGTGATCACCTTCAAGGGGAAGATTAAACCGAATATACATATGTTGTTCTTATTTATAACATAGGTACTTTTGCTAGGCACCTGCGCCTTAATTGTCTTAAATTAATTTCAAAATGTTGCCTTTTCTAATAGACAGGTAAATAAAGATAAATAAAATAGTATTTCAACAAGTATTGGTCCACCATCGTTATAATAATAATATTATAATGTTCACTCATTTCTACACTCTCATAGGCATCTAGATGCCTGTTGTTGTTAACTTGACTAATCTTAATGAACTAAATTCTATGGAATGGTTTTGTTGCAAAACATGATGGCGGCTGCTGATTTTTCTGATCTTCCATATTTTAGGTGTGCTAAGTGTTCCTTATATCTTATTTCAATAGATTTTTTTGTCTGTCCATAATATTTTGCATCGCAGTCCTTACAGTCAATTTCGTAAATTCCAGATTTTTCCGAACTCTCGACTTTGTCCTTTGGATTTCCTAAAAAGCTTTGCAGTATATGATTTGTTTCAAATACCACCTTGATAACTAGTTCTTTTAACTAGTTATTGTGTGTATTGGTGGTAATGAACTGAAATATCTTGGTTTTCGTCGTTTCTAAAAGTCGAGATTTCGTTCAAACTATTGTTAAATAGAAATATAAATATATTTATAGTTATTCATCGTTATGAAAAATGAGAAATGGAACTTCCTATATGTAGTACCACTTGTACGAACAAGTGGTATCACACAGTAACGGCTACATCCATCAATTAATTCTTCGTTATTTATCGGGTGTAGAAACAATAGTGTATGCATGGTGATGGTTATCAATACATGATTGTTGTATAATATTTTTATACAACTAGTTAATTTTTTGTTTAGCCTCCTGTGAAAGATATCTGTTTGAATCCCGTTATGAATGTTTGGAGTGCTAATGGAATAAAAAAAAAAAAGAAATTTTCGTGTGATTCATTGCTCATATGATAATAATTTCATTCTGAACATCTCAATGAAGAGTTTTTATTGATGTATTCAATTACTTTCTTTTGTTTGGCAGTTTTCCATATTCCATGTAGGAGTAGTAGAAAGTAAAAAGGTTGTTTTCCCCCCAACCAATCTCTCCTCGAATTATTTCTCTTTCAATCAAACTTGATTCGATTTCTGTAAAATTAATATTGTACGTCAGCAGCTAACTATCAGAATGGAAGGAAATAAATGAAAATTTGTTGTAGCCACCAAGTTCGAATAATAAGAAGTACTATCATCTATTATATAATAGTTTCAGCAACTGAAATACTACGTACATTCAAAAAAAAGAATTAGTATATCCATGAGGAAACATAATATAAAGTGAATTGTGTAATAAAAGGCAGAAGATAAATAAAACTGCGTAATATCTAATAATGAGAAATAAAATCATAGGCGTGTCTCTCTATCTTTTTCGATAATCTGGAACTAGTTGATTATGTGGATAAAGAATAGAGGATCTTTCATTGATCGCTTCCTATCTTCAAATTTAAATGAAACAAAGTCTGTGGAAGATATCGTCGAAATTTTTTAATCGTTTGATACCATAATGAATGAAATATCACATCGTTCCAATGTACGCCATAGTTTCTCTGGCTAAAGCGTATCTGAAACTTCCAATTTTCCATTACTCTGGGGCATAGATCAGGCTTTATTTGACCAATGGTATGGGTTATGTTGGCTTCAATAACCGCTGTGGTTTGTAGCTTATTCGCATACATCTGCGACTTGAGGAAACCCCACACGAAAAAGTCTAACGGAGTCAAATCACATGATCTCGGTGGTCAGTTCACATCACGTCCACGTGAGATGATTATGCCCTCAAATCGCTAGCGCAGAATATTCATTATGGCATGAGCTGTGAGGCACTTAGTGCCGTCCTGTCGAAATCACATGTTGTTGGTGCCCAAATCATCCAATTCAGGTCAAGAGAAATGGATAATCATCAACCTGTAGTGGTCGCCGTTGACACTGATTGCTCGCCTAACGTCGTTCTCGAAGAAATACGGACCGATGACGCCGCCAGCCCAAAATTCACAACAAACTGACTTTTTTGGGATGCATTGGACGCTCTTGGATCTCATATGGATTGATTTCGTCCCAAATTTGACAATTTTGTTTGTTCATGTACCCATTCATCAAGAAATGGGCCTCATCTCTGAATATAATTTTCAGATGTCAATTTGAGTCAGTTACTAACCGCTCTAGAGCCCATTCAGCCAACACAAGTCGTTGTTTATGGTCGTTTACCTTCAATTCCTGGGTCAGTTGAATTTTGTACAGGTACAGGACCAAGTCACGACGCAAAATTCGCCCAGTTGTGGTCTGCGAAAGGCCGAGTTCTTGTGAGCGACGCAAACACGTCTGCTTTGAATTCACCTGCACACTCTCACACACAACGGCTACGTTTTCAGCAGATCTTGCGTTTTGTCGACGTACGGGTATTAGGCGATGGTTTACTGAACCAGTGGTCTCAAATTCATTCTCCACATTGCGATTAGTCCTCTCGGTAGTACGATTATGGTGGCCGTAAAAAAGTTGAAGTGCGCGGTACGTTGCCCGAACAGAACGCCCATCTTAATAAAACCATTTTATTATTTGCACGTGTTGTTGAATGCTATATCCGTCAATGGTGATTTGGAAAAACAGACTGAATGAATGAAAATTGATTTGACAGATGTAGGTTCAACAAGATGGACGTTTTGTCAATTGTCAAAGTTCCAAAGTCCCTGTTGGAAGACCCTATGTAACTCATCATTTTGCTTTTATTCAATTCACCTACTTGATGGTGCAATCATCATCTGTATCATGAATTGATTTCATGGTATAATAGAATACTCGATATAATTGAGCTTTCTTATCTCAAATGACATTATTTCGTGACTTGAATAATAATAAATGTTTATACCAGACCTCCAAGCAGTCACTGAATGAAACCTGAATATCTATTTGAAGAGGAGTGAAAATGATAATTTCGAACGAAAGTTATTTTTTGTGGAGGAGAATCGATTTTTTCTAGACCTATTTTGGGAATTTTCACCTTCCACAATATGAAAAATATATTCAACGAAAGTCATTTTTTTTTTTGTTTTTCTTCAGTGTTGTTTGGTGTTGTATGTGTGAGTATAGATCTCAGTGTATTTTTTATTTTGTAAGTAGTTCTAACATCATATCTATTTCCAATTCATCTTAATTTTTCAGATAGTCTTGGAATGTAAGGTATAAAGTTAGTTGGGAAAGGTGTCGGTGGATGTTGAATCGGTAGTTGTTGAGTTGGATGTTGTTGAATTTGTGAAGCTGTTTGTTAGGTCGTTTGTTTTCAATTGACTCTTTATTTTCTATTGCATTTATCGTTGAATTCATGAACGAATTTTCAGTTGAATTGCATATCGTTTTTGCTCTGTTGTAAAGACAATTTATTATACCATTTTCAACACTCGCATGATGATTCGATGTATAGTGAAGATATCTATTTGTATGTTTTTTTGTACCTGATGATTTCTCCAACATTACATCAAGAAAAGGGAGTCGACCATCTTGTTCAATCTGTATTGTGAACTTTATTGTCGGTTCTCGCTCGTTGATATAATTTAAAGTATTCAGTCATTATTGTTTCTATTCCAAACAGCAAAGATATCGTTAACGTATCCCCACCAAACTTTGGGACCGTTCTGAAAATTATAATGGAGAACTTCATACAGGTGTAGAAATGGTATACTTTTTATTTTATTCCGATAAGTTACTGCGTAAAATCAAAGTATTTTTCACAAAGAAAAATGTTCTATTTATCAGTAACTTGTCGTATTCAATAATTTTGCTAAGAAATAATTCAATATGGAAGGTGAAAATACCCAAAAAATGTCAAACAAAAAAAATAATAATTCCCTTTTGGAATTTATTATTCCGATCCCCACTTGAATTTCCGAATAGTGTGATATAAAATATAAATATAAATCTTGTTACCGTAAATACAATGGTGAACGAAATTGAAATTGACACCAGTAGCGCATAATAACAAGAAGCACCAGTGGCAATAGCCTCCAGCTAATAGGGGAGTGTAGGGGTGTCTCGAACCAGCTTGACAGATGGTCTTCCAGCATAAAAGGTCATATATGTGACGTCATATCATACGCACTCAATTTTATGTCACACTGCCTCCGACCGCATCGATTTTTATTACCATTATTTTCTCTCTCCCGAATAATGCCATTAGGCCCATGACGAATTTGAAAACTATCGAATTATTCCGGATACATATTGGCGTGCTAACTTCGTTGGGCTCGTTAGTGTCGCAGTTTGATGGAAGATGGAGAGCTCCTGGAGTCAAGTGTTCATCAAAAATTATATTTGTATGCGATGAAAAACGTTTCTACTCAGTTGATTGGGAGTAATTTTTTGAATAACAGTCACTTTGTGTTTCATATTGAATGTTCCAATGTTCTACAACCTGAGAAGTCGTTGCCACTAATGAAGAAAGCACAATGAATCACTTGTATGATTTTTCTTGTAAGAAAATGCGTTTCATGACTATCTCTTAACAATTGAGTTTTTACATTTCGCAGTATTCGTGATTTTTCATACTTATTTTCATTCTTTTCAACTATTTGTAGTATTTCGTACTCAGAGGTTCTCAAACTACTTTATGTACCGCTCACTATGACAATTAATTATTTTCTAGCGCCCCCCAATTTTTTTTACTTTACTATATGTTGAGAATCACAATCGCAGTCATTATTTTAATAAATAAATTATGTGTGTAATGTGGAAATAAGAGTTTCTGTTGAGGGTAATGTGAAAGACCATTTTGTTATATTAGGAAAACTTTTATTCATGTTATTAAAACAAACATTTCAATTTGAATTTCAAAACCAATCTAACGTGAAGGATGAATTTGATGATTTTTAACAAGTGTGTTAATATCAGGCTCAAATTTACTCAAAAACAGCGTTTGGTATTCTGCAACGGATTTGTCTTATTAGTTAGCAATGTTGCCACAGCACTAAATCCACGTTCACACGAATACGATGATGGGAATGCTATCAAAACAAAAAGTAGCCTGTGTAGTTGTTTATCGCCCACCAGGAACAAATGTAGAGGATTGTATGCAGGAGTTAGCTGATGTACTGGAACGAGTGTATTTGGAAATATCTACTGTGGTGTTAGTTGGTGATATTAATATTAATTTGTTGAACTGTGACTCTCGCGACACTCAACTATTCACTGCCCTAGTTTCTTGTTTCGATATGAATCAAATTGTAGAAAATTCCACTCAGATAACAAAAACTTCTGAATCTCTGATTGATGACATTTGCATTAGTAGGGGAGTAATGGTATAACTGATCATTTGATGGCATTTTGCGATATTGATTTTGAAAGCGAAGATACTTAGGTATGATCACTTGATTTTTTATAGAAATTTTAAAAATTTCAAACATGAACTTTTTCTCAAGATGCTGCTAACTCACCATGGGGTGAAATTTTCTCAATGAATGCATCATTATGCTTTTTGACAAATATGCTCCAATTTGCACTGTAAACAGAAAACATAAAGCATCCCCGTATATAACTCATAATATCAAATTGATGTTGAAAACCCGTGATAGAGCTCATGCCAAATATCTTAAAGAAAAGACCGGTAGACAGTACTATGTAACTTTACGCAACAACATCAATGACGCAGTAAAACGTGAAAAAACAGCATATATACAATTTGTTTTGAACAAAGATGAAAACATTTCAAAAATGACATGGAGAAATCTTGCAGATTGGGGTGTTACTACAAAATCATCCTCGCAAACAAATAGTCTGCCAATTGAACTACTACATAGACCTGAAGAAATCAATGACTATTTTTAAACGTGGCTGGACATTCAATAGTAAATAATGACACTCTTTCATTCTACAATAATAATAAACTAAACTTTTCCCTCAACGATATATGTGATGATGATATTTTGACTGCTATCAAAGAAATAAAATCTAATGCTTTAGGTATTGCCAATAATAATATCAAGATGATATCTTTAGTGATACCACACTGTATTGATGAAGTTAAACATATTTTCAACGAGTCCTTCAGACAGGATATTTTTTCAGATGTTTGGAAGGTTGCTAATATGATTTCAATTCCGAAAAAGAATGCACCTACCACGTTCAGTGACCTACGTCCTATCAGCATTCTGCCCTCATTCTCTAAAATATTCGACAAAAATGTTTCCCGTCAAATAAGAGCTTTCCTTGAAGAAAATCGAATACTCCCGTACGAGCAGTCTGGGTTACGCAAAAAACACGGAACACAGACTGCCCTCTTGAAAGTAATCGACGATCTTGCGAGATTCAGAGATCAATCAAAAGTCGCCATTTTAGTACTGCTTGATCAAAGTAAAGCTTTCGATTTAGTTGATTTCGATTTACTCATCAGCAAGCTCATGTTCATAGGATTCGATAACATTTATCTTAAATGAATGACCAGCTATCTCACAGGCCGATCAAAGAGGGTCAACTTGGATGATTACTCATGGTCATCCCTAAAAGAAACAATCTCAGGTACACCACAGGGAAGTATTTTAGGACCCTTGATGTTTTCAGTGTTTATTTTTGATCACCTCACTTTCTCATCACATCTTATCTTATACAGTTATATTTGTCTTCTCGTAACACTGATACAGAAAGTTGCGTGGCCAATATAAACACAGATTTGCACAAAACATTCCTATACTCGGAGAATTATGGACCGAAAATCAATCCAAATGAAACTTTGGCCTTATGCATAGGGTCTCAAAGACAAATAGTAGAAACTCAGTGTAAATTTAGGCTCACTCTCGATAACGCAGACATTGACTGTAATAACAATGCTTCATTGGTTGGTAAAGTGGACTCATCTAACTGAATTAAGAATTTAGAAGTCTTCAGATGATTGCACAACGACTCTTCAATGTTTTCAGCATTCTCATCAATTCGTCTTTGCACGGAAATATTGCTCAATTTTTCGGATAATATCTGCCGCTGGTTTATGGAGCACAGTAGTTATCACTTCTTTTATTGCCGGTAAAATTAAATCCTCTCCAATAGTGTGAGGTTTATCTGTTTGAGCAATTAGCAAGGAGATATCATAGGAAGCTCGGAGTCCGTCGTCGTCTTGCTTAGAAGCCGCTGAGAAAAGTTTTGACACAGTTGGCTGAGCTGACTGTTTCTTTTCCAGTTCTCAAAAATCAGTCACACTTTTGTCTTTTTTATCTGAATGCATTTTATTCAAATGATATTGTAGCCTTGAGGGTTTCATCGCTTCATTCGAAAATGTTTTTTGACGAAGAAGGCACACACGCGAAGATCGATTTGTGGGATTTTCAATAAATCCATATTTTATATATTCCTCACTATACTGAAGTTTCTCCTTCATTGCTTCCGAAATTAGCTAGTCGCTAACTAAATTCACCTGTTTTCGTAATATCGTCGAATGACATTACTGGCTGGATGGCGCGCGTGCTTTTATATGAGGCAGCGGGCGGGCCTAGTACTTTCGAGAATGGAGTCTAGAAACTTCTTGTTTCGCATTTAAGCTTACCGACATATATTGTACAGTTTGACAAATGTCCAATAGGAAATAATTTCTGTCTAGTCCTCTAGCTGGCGTTACACCAGAAAACGCGCGTTAAGCGTAAAGGAGCGGTAAAGTTTGTGGTAAAAGCAAAAAAACATTTTTAAATTAGCCATTGTCCCCCTAAACCGCTCCAACGTCCCCCAATCTTCTCTGTGCCCTTTACTGCCCCCCTATAGGCCTCCAGCTCCCACAAAGGGGCGTTATCGCCCACTATGTGAAAGACTATTGTACATCAATAGGTGAATTGAGATCACCTCTTTCACCTAATGTTGTATCATACTTTTCACGTGTCCATATCAGCGAATTTTTCTATATTTGTCATTTAAGTGTTTTAGTAGATCGTTTCTCTATTCATAATAATAGATTTAAGTGTTCCGTGACATAAAGTCGTAATTTTATGAATGAATTGGTTCCTTCATGTGATAATATTATCCAGATTGGATAACATTACCATATGAAGAGACAATAA